>WNNJ02003035.1:0-187263 GCA_012934845.2 Pomphorhynchus laevis
TGTTGCTTGATAGACTGGACTTCGATTCACGACTTTCAGTCACCATGTCACTTCTAGACGACCACTTCAGCATCGAAATGATGAGTACCCGGCAACACTCATCAGTAGAATGAGGTACACACTGTCGTTTCGGTTGCCTGTGTGACATTGTGAATAAAGGCGTTTCCGACACTTTGCTTAATTGTCTGAGGCTTTCGCTCTTAACCAGATCGAATTGCTGTGCGGACCATCCTTAAACACTAGGCAGAGGTTGTTGCTGAATTGTCGCTGCACTCGTTGGATCCTTAATGGATACGGCAGGTATAATAGTAATGCACGAATGTGCTTAAGCACATTCGTGCATTACTATTTCACACCGCTGTGTGAAATAGTGAGAATAAACGATTAATAACATACCAAACATGGATTTATCATATATGATTACGATTATGAGAAACAATTTAATAAATGTGTCATTGCAAGCTGTTAAAAACGAAATTATATACTGTCAAGTTATTCTACCTTCGTTTAATAGATATTCATCGATATACATCGATATGAGTATGGTCTGACAAATTCTTAATGATTTGGATCATCCACTTCAAGATTGTCTTCATTTGCGCTCATCCAATATCCTCCGAGGCCATGGTTTAACCCTGCGACATGAAAGGCTAAGAAAATCAGTAGCTGTCCGATTTGATCGGCGCGTTGTATCTCTGTGAAATATGCTTGGAGAGTCAACAGTGTGCAGTAGCAATATCAACGAATTCAAAAAGAAATTACGGATAGAGGATGCCATGGGGAAAGCTGCTTTCGTATTTGTGATACTTTTATTATATTTTCTTTTTTTCTGTAGTGAACCAGCCAATTAACCCATGCTTTTATGTGCTGTTGAAACGTTAATAATAATATTCGGACGTCCTCTTGAAAATAAGAGTAATATCGAGATTTCCCGGCTGCACCAAAGCCGCCCTAAGTACTCACACTTGATAATATATGCTGGGCCTGTTTCAGGGCCCAACTAGCTTTATTCAATACACACTTGAATTTATTCAAGTTGGATACGGCGGTCCAATTAACAATAATGGTAAACCCAGGTATCTAACTCGATGTGTAAAGACTATGAATTGTTGATTATTCAAAATTGAAGAGAGAGGAGTTTTCTAGTTTCCTTAGTTTTTTTCTTGGTGGAATAAGCGTTAATAAAGACCGCCACATTCTACTTTGATGATTTGAGTATAAGATTGGAATGGGCTAGCTGATATTTTAATCTTAAAAAGAAACGGTTTATGTCCGAGACTACATATTTGCATCTGCGTCCAGAAAACAAGGACATGGTATCATCGGCGTATACCACTAGATGTTGATCGCGTTGAAAAGGTTTGAACAAACGATGGACGCAGCAAGAAATAAGATTGGAGAAAGTAGGTCTCACATTCAACCAGAGGGACCTGAGAGAGTAAATAACAAAGGGAATAGAGATACGGTCGAAAGCGGCCGAGAAATCAAGGAAAACAGCAAGCTGATGGCTGTTATCTTGACAAAAGCGATGCACTTCACAAATTGCTGAATAGACCTATCGACATTTTACAAACCCATAAAAACTTAGTGGGATTAAATTTCGCCTACTTAAATGATCGCGAATTTAAGGCGCAAGCGCTTTTTGTAAACGGAGATGATGAAATTTTTGATCTAAATGGGGCGCATGTCTTTAGGACATGTAACCGGTTTTCTTGGGTAAAAATAGTCGACGCTAATGTTAATGCAGGCAATATCGGATAGTGATGCTTAAAGTATAGTGGACGACTTCCTTGCTATGACCGTCTGTCAAAAACTGACAAATGCTAGTGGAGAGTGGTGAATGGGTATTGGAGGTTCCTTGAAGCGGAATCCAGGAGTTGAGGATATCCGTATCGGAAAGAACCCTACTCCTGAAACTGCCAAAGGTAAGGATTGGTTGGAGAGAATGAGTGGCTCTATAATGGTGATGCAATTGTAATTATTCTGAAACTTTATCAAGACGTATGCTACCAATCCAGCCCGATACACTCTTTTTCAGCTGACAAACCTTGATAATCTTTTTAAACAAGCTGAACACACCAATCATTGAGGAGTTCACGCCTTTTAGGTTTGTTGCAGAAGATCACTTAAATGCCGGCTTTTATATTCTTTAAAAATCTTAAATTTTTTCGAGTATATAGGATGATTCAGCCCGCTTACGGCCGAAATTTTATCGTACTTTCTAAATTTACCGAGCATCACGTTTACACTTGTCAGAAGTCCATTCACAGTCAAAGTTGAATATGTTCCTGAGATGAGATGGTTGAAAGAACACTGATGTGAGATGGTTGAAAGAACATTTGATCATGCTTACAGCCGAAATTTCATCATAGTTTTTAAATCTATCTAACATCCCGTTTGCACATGTCAGAACTCTATTCACAGTCAAAGTTGAATATGTTCCTGAGACAACACATGAAGAGTTTATTGAACTCATTAATGAGTTCATAAATTTATCACCACAAGGAACAAGTGAAAAATTCCTCAATTTATCTAAAAGGATCCGATGATTCCATATGGAATTTCATTTTGGTCAAGCAAAATTACGAAAATATAGTTTACATGTCGCCAATTTATGAGGAAAATGACAATGAACGTGACAATGATAATTTCCTGAAAGAACACTTTCTCATGCTTGCGGTCGAAATTTCTTCATACTTTTCAAATCTACCGGGCATCCCAATTTACACTAGCCAGAAGTCCATTCACAGTTAAAGTTAATACATCACAAGAAGAGTTTATTTAACTCATTAATGGTGATGCAGCGGAACACTATTTATCTTCAATGCCAGTTACATAATTCTGGATCAAGTTTTTGTGGTCATATCCCGTTTAGAATATATATTTATTTTTACGTGGCAAATGCGTGCCGGCGCACGCTTACATGACGATAACAACAAAAAAAATCTAAATCATATTTCGAGGAGGTGAGTACGGATGCGACATTTGAATACAATAAAGGAGGAAGCGCGGCGGACGTCGAGTTGGAGCTGATTCCAGGCGAGTAGGGCGGCGCGATGAAGGATCGGAGAACATAGTTGTTAGAGTAATTTTAAACGTGGAGTAAGAGGGAATGACGGGAACACAGTGATAGAGAGGTGGGGCGTGTGTCGTCTAAGAAAGGGAGGTTGATGAACGATGGGGAGCCGACATTGATGAGACGAAAAGTTATGAGAAGAAATCGGAGTTGTATGCGGTTGTAATCGATTTTAGAGAAGAGAAGCGATGAAAAAAGAGATATTACCGCCTCAGCCTTTTCGCCAATTCTCCAAAATCCATCCTCCTACCTCTACAACGCATCATCAACTCCGCCGTTCGAGTGCTCCAACGTCTCCGTCGCTTTGACCACACATTCACATATCATTTTTCGTCTCATTGATGAGACGAAAAGTTACGAGAAGAAGGCGGAGTTGTATGCGGATGTGGATGGTAGACCAGGAGAGTTGGCAATATATGTGGATATGTGATCAAAGCGACGGAGACGTAGGAGCACTCGAACGGCGGAGTTGATGATGCGTTGTAGGGGTAGGATGATGGATTTTGGAGAATTTGCGAAAAGGCTGAGGCAGTAATCGATTTTAGGGAAAATAAGCGATAAAAGAAGAGACATACAGGAACGGAAGTCGATAAGTGGTCGGATATGGCGGATGTCACGGAGAATTAAGTTAGACAAGCGGACCTTGTCGCGGACGAAGGGTTTAAGGGAAAGGTGATCATCGAAATGGAATCCTAATAAAGTGAAATTGTGGACTATGGATATGATTGATTAGTCAAAAGATACAGGGGGAGGAGATATATTAGGTACAGGTGGAGGATCCACATTGTTTTAGACTTGTCTGGGTTTCTAACGAGACGAAGATGGGAGAAATGTTTGTAGAAAGAAGAAAGACAGTTGGAGGCAGAAATTGCGATATCGTGCATGCAATGTGTGGGTGCATGAGCATATATGAGGATGTCATCGGCGTATTGCATGACGTTAAAGGAGTAAGGTTTGATACCTGGAGAGAGATCGCCGATTAGAAGATAGAAAATCAGAGGACCTAGGACTGAACCTTGTGGGACTTCGCAGAAAATAGGGATGAGAGGATAGGATGATGAATTTCAACATACTCGAAAAGAATGTTCGGATAGATATGAAGCAAACCATGCTATGGAGGAGGAAAAAATCCATAATCCCGTTGCACATTTTTTATTTTTGACATATCTTTGCGAAACAGGATTTTTCAGCTGTTTGTGATCAAGTCTAATTACAATAATCAACTTTATAAAGAAGATGATCTATGTGTGATCTTGCAAATACAACCTCAAGAATTTCGATATGTTGGAACAGAGACAAGCTCAACATTCGCACTAACGTTGACTCATCAGCCCATACTGTCTCAACAATTTGGTATTAATGTAGTTTAGAGTTGTATAAATGCTTCGCCATGGGTTTTAACTGTTCGCATAAGTATGCAACATGGATATGGTGAATACGCAACATAGAAAAGTAAAGAGATGCAAGTCATAAATATGAATTTCATTTATTTGTAATTTAATTAGAAACAAAAATGTTTTTGCACCAAATGTAATTACATATTGTTTAGTGATTAAACATAGTTTTGGCTACGTTTAGATTCTAACATTAAGAATAGAGTCTGTATATCAGATATTTAAATCAAATTTTAACTATTCTAACACCTATGTTAAAATATTGTAAAAAACATAACTATATGCATAACGACTATCTTAAATGTACAACATTAAACGGCAAGAAAATGTATGTTTCGAGCAAAACAATGATGAAATAATAATAAATAAAACATTGATGAAACAATGAAATACAATGAAATAATGAAACAATGGTGTGTCCTATTATCCGAACTAGTTAATTTAATCTTATTGTAATTTATATGTTATAAGTATAGATAATTGAATAAAACCACAGTCATAAAAAAGGATTTATTTTGTCTTGTCTTATTTTACCACAGTTTATTCAACTATTTTCTTTATTGTGATACATGGACAAACATTTTAAACCCGAGCTGTTCACAACTTCAATTAACACAGCTGACTCAGAAATTGCTGGAAACGACGTTTCAAGAAATACATATCAAAAGTTCCTGACCTTGACGAAAATGATAAAATTGATGTACTGGTTAATCATGTTGCTCCAAACGTTTATATATCGTTAAGTATATCGATATATAAACGATATATCGTTTATATATCGTTTATAAATTGACGTAATCGTCAATTTATGGAATTGACGATTACGATACGGCGCTTAAACATTTAGATGCATTATATTGGAAGCCTAAAAATGATGTATTTGCACGCTATCAATTGAGTACCTACAAACAAAATAAAAAATCCGTCGATTGATGAATATGTTCAAGCTTTAAATAAACTTGGAAAGAATTGTGATTTCCGTGATGCCAAAGCATATGAGCATTGCAGTTTGTGTTCGTGACGTCTTTATTTCGATATTGAAATCGAGCTATATCAGACAACGATTTCTTGAGGTACAAAAGCTCACATTGTCGGATTCAGTTGAAAAGGCTCGAACACTCGAATCAGCACAGTCGAATGCTGAAGCATATCGAATATCGGATATTCACGTGTCATCAGTTCCAATACAAAACTGTACAAATGATGAAGCTCATCAATTCGATATCTCATTCAAAATCAAACTTCTTTTGTCGTCGTAAGCGACATCCTCGCAGTAAGTGTACTGCCAGACTTGTGCGTTGTCGAAAATTCAATAAATTGTGTCACTTTGCGATTGCTTATTGATAAGCTTTTACTGCCTTGACTCATTCTGTTGCAAAAATTGACGAAACATCAAACCAATTTCAATCTGTAGCTACATTATCTTTATCTGCTACAAAATTTGATGATATAGCACAGGCCAAGATAAGAGGATTGCTAAATAATTATCATGTAATGGCCTTATTGGAAGTGATGATAATTTTATTGATAAGTCTATAGAAAATCATTTAAAGCTAAAACAATTCCATATCGGTGCAAAGTATATATGGTATCAATTGAACAATAGATGTTTAGCAATATGCTCATGTTGTATTGTTGATCTATCCGTCAAAGGAGTTGAACACAAGTCAATTCGCTTGTTGTGCCTCAAACATTTATGCAGTGACTTTATTCATGGCCATCAATGTCTTTCTTTCCATCAATCAATCAATTATTATGAAATTTAATGGTAGCCGACCGTCGCTGATGATAAATGCTATATCCGCAATAAAAATTACAACACCATCATTTATTCGTATCTGACAACAGATTGCCATCCAATTGCTGTGAATTCTAGAAGATATGCGCCTCATTATTTGGATTATATAAAGTCTGAGATTTCAAGAATGCTTAAAGAGGGTATCATTGAATGATGTCAAGCACCGTGGCGGGCGCAAGTAGTGGTGGTTGGCATAGATAGCGGTAAACGCCGTTTAGTTGTTGACTAGAATAGTTGTCAACTAAATAATTGACAGCTATTTATTAATAGCTGCAACTATTAATAAATTTACCTAATTAGATGCTTATCCTCTTCTGATGATTGATACGCTAGCTGAACAAATATCGCGATACGCCATTTATAGTACAGTTGATATAAAAGCTGCTTATCATCAATTAGAGCTACAATTTTCTGATCGACATTTTATAGCATTTGACACAGATGACTGTCTGTAACTGTTCAAACAAGTCGCTTTCAGCTTGAGCAATGCTCCAGCAGTATTTCAGCGAGTAATCGATCAAATAATCCAGGAAAACCTTACGGGTACCTACGCCTACCTCCACTATTTAGTGGTATTAAAAACACTGTCTTCGGTCATTACAAAAACTTAAATAATCTGCTTAAAGCGATTCAAAACTATAATATTTCTTTAAACATCAAAAAATGTCGAGAATCTACCACAAGTCTCCATACTTGGTTACGTGATAGGTCACAACAAAATTCGTCCTGATCCTGAGCGCACAAAAACACTTCGTAACATTAAGGAACCAACTAGTGAGATGGAATTAAAGAGGCTTAGGGAATGCTCTCCCATTATTCTCAATGGATCAGAGATTATTCAAAACGAATTCGGTCATTAATCGAGTGTATTTTTCTCGTTAAAAAATAACCATTGGGTGCATTGAGTATAGCATGTATGATTCAAGAAGAGCTCGGAATATTATTCTGAAGCAACGCACATCTAACGATCCAAAAGATCGCCTAATGCGGCCAAGGGTACATCAATATCAATTAATTTTATAAATATCATTCAATATCAGTTAATTTTGTTAAACATGCTGTTTCATTTACTTCATATCTCTAAATTCATGGTGCACATACATCAAAAGTTGTTCAAAAAACAACTTTTGTACGATAAAGTTATTTTCATTTTGCTAGCGTCGAATTTATTCTGTCTACGTTAGATACAATAAACGTTTACTCTTATCATGTTACTCTAGAAGCTCTACTTGTAACTCAAGGTGCATGACATAAACTTTACTTTTGAGTAGATTGAGTGATAAATGTTTAATTTTATGGTGCAAGCAAACACTTTTAAAATTCTATTGATGATTTCGTTCAGTTCACACACTAGCTCATCATTCCTTTATTATATATATAATTTCAGTCAAATAATATATAAGTAATAAAGAGAGAAAACTTGACCGATTTTGATCAGAAAATGCAGAATTAGCTCATGTGATCCACAGCTCGGAATATAATAAAATCATACATTTTGACGATTGCCTTATTACTGTTTTTATTCAGATAGTGGTCTTGAAGGAATAACGTCTTAAGCTAAATTCGCTCTTTAGTCTAATAATTGTTATACAAAGCACTTATCGAATTTTACCGTATTTACTGCGTATTTATTTTAATATTACTATTATCTTTAAAATTTTAGATAAAACATATTTTATATTTGTGAACATATCACATTAAAGTATGCGCTACAAACAGGTATGTAATCATTAATGCAATTGTAAAACCAACCATACCAGATATGCCAACCATATATGAAAACGGTTAGATATTTGTCAATGCTGTTATTCCTAAAATCTTTGTAATTTATCAATTATAATCTTTTAATTATAAAAATCTGTTGCAGATCCACATCTTTAAGATCAATGCTCCTAGTGGTAAAATAGCAATTATATTTGCAGTTAATAAAAATGTCATAAGTTAAAAGTCAAGCTTGTAGTATTTTTGTATTTTACATGAGCTTCTTTATAACATTTTTAACTGTTGTTTAATTATTTAATTGTCTGACTAAGACAACTTTATTAAATTGATTTCGTCAATTAATTTTTATAACAATAAAACTTATTTTGAATTGTTAATTATTATTTATCGCGATATTATTAAATAATTATATTATAATTATAATAAACACAGCTGTACTTGCTACTAATAAATTATAATTCGTGTTTTCTTCATTGTTAGATCGTATTTCTTCCGTTTCTAAACATTATTTACAAAGTTCGATTATTACAAACCACGAAAAACATTGTTATTCTAGTAAGCCACCAGAATCACGTCACTTTTAGTCATTAAATGACGTCACGGTTAGTCATTGGAATGACGTCAGTGCTTTGATTGACTTTACATAAGCTTCTAATAAAATACTTGAAATATTTAAATATACAGTTTTAAGATTAAATATTATTGAATATTTAATTTTATTGAATATTAAATATATTATAATTATTAAAAATCCCGATAATTTATAAATTATTATGTTATAAAATTATTGCGATCTTGATAACTAATTCTGATAAGAAAGCAAAGAATGTAATTTCTTACATTTTATTGAAATGATATCTGGTATTTTGATGACAGTCGGGCTCAAATGCCACAATGATCATCAATGCCGTGTTTATCTTTTGATGTTAAAAGCAAGTATGATACCAATTTGTTATTAATTTATAAATAGTCCTATTTGAGTATATTCGTACAGCCTTGATGATTTTCATTTTTAGCGTCCCTTTTCGAAAAGTCAACTATAATTTATTAATTAGCTTTGATTGTTGTACTGTACATGCTCAGTAACGGAATACTAAACACTGAACAATTTTATTAAAAAGTGAATTTGATCGTATTGTAGATCCTTTATATTTTGTTGATTTATTATTATAGACCATTTTATGACTGGTTTTCCTTTAACTTGATGTTGTGCGACTTGCACAATACGCGCTTATCGAAGATTGTAGTTTGTAGTTTCCGATAATTATCATTATAGATTCCTGACTTTGATGTATCCTAGAGCCATCGTAATATCGAATATATTTTAAATTAAATAAAGGAAGTCTAATTCTTTTAAATTAATTTTTTGAGTCATAAAAAACTTGTATTTAAAAGCGTTCATACTGTTCATAAAGACAAAGCGGAAAACCGTCATATTGCTATTATAAAATTATATTTATATTTTAAAAAACGTCTTACATTTCAAGTGCGTTTTTATAATATTACATAAATATATTTGTAGACAGGAACGTAGAATTACTAATATAGAAGTTAACGTCTTACTTTATGTATTTCTACGTACAATAACGTGTTTCTAAACTGTTAATGTAAGTGGCGGTGTACATATTTGTTATTTAACATTAATTATAAATATAATAATAAATAATATTAAAAAATAATTAGATATTAATAATAATTACTCTTACTTTAAAAATTTAAAGTGTCATTAGTATTTAGTTTATAAATATTACTTTATTAGTCGTAAATGACTAATAATTGACTTTAATTAAATTAATTATCAATTTCATTAATTATCAATTTATAAACAGTATTTTTACTATTATCAGTAATTACAGATATATTTCTCGATATGTCATGAGAACGTGATTTGTAGTTTTGAAATTTTGCATTGTTCAATGCTTTGCAATAAAACAATGATGTCAATATTATATGACATTTCAGCTAACGCTATACTCCTTGTTTAGTTAATTTTATATTTAATTTTTGTTCAGAAAATATTTTCATTTCCTCGTAATATTTTCAGGGTAATATCAAGCAGAGTTACTCACCGATTTAAATTACGCAAAAGTGTTGCAGTGTTACTCTTTCCAAAAATATAAAAACGCGTTTCGCCTCAATTGTTCGTTCTCTTAATAATATTATTTCACTGAAAGAAATGTAAAAACCGAGACTTTTCCTGGAAATATATCGTCCAATATTTTATTATAACCATATACTTGCTTAAAGTTGGTACAAATATATGCATATTATGTAGGAAGTGGACAGAGACAGGTATATAAGGAAGGAAATTGTTTTTATAAGCAAATTAAATATTAAGTACGTATTACCGAGAGCGTGTATCATTTAAAACAGCGTATAGCAATCTAATTTAAATATCAGTTCAATCCCTGTTTATTAATAAATGATATATAAAATCGAAAATTCTTGGTGGAATTTATTTATATTGACTTTTTAACATGTTAATGACAAGTAATACCTCGTATCTCTTCGTTCCGAATGTGATTTATCAATGCAAAGTACTGATTTCAAGTATAAAATAACATACTTTTAGAATAAATTGTATTTTCATGTTTAAACATCTGCAAATTGAAATTTAAAACAGAAAATTTAATAAAGGTGTATGTCTTCAGATATCGGATTTCCTTCTGGAGGACAGATGCATTCGATCACCTTGCGGATGCATGCCGCATTGCCATTCTGAATAGTGACACTGATCCACTGCAACAGCTTTCTCCCTACAGTCCGTCGCAGGTTGTGTATCAAAGTTTTCCGAGGGTTGTCAAAAGTTCCATCGCATTCTCCCCTAGGGCGCCGAAGGATTCTTTGGCTACGGGCTTCAAGACACTAAACGCTAAGTTCAAGTTCTTGTATTTTGCTTACTTCTTTGTTCAATGTCTAAGACAAGTATGGCTGAACATGTAAGGAACGGGACAGAATCGAGTCTGCCAGTATGTTTACGCAAGTGAAGTCCCATTCAAGCAAGCGACCGCGTTCCCAAGGCACGGGAGACTGACCATCCGGTATTTATCGTCCGTGTGTAGCATTCTGGTTGGCTCCAATGTACTTGGGGTAGCCTGCTGTGTTAAGTGACGCCTTTATTAAACAGTTCATCTGCGCGTGGCGAAAATGTCGTCTGACCGACTTATGGCAGTCAATTTCGTGCCGTCTAAGAGGGTTTACTTGAGCTCTACAGTGGCACATATACGCCACAATTAATTTAAATATAAAAATATAAATAAAAGCCATAGTTTCGATACACAGTGATTTTTTATTTTAAAATTATTTTTGAAGTATGAAATACCGTTATTTTATTTAAATGACGGTATTTCTTTATTTTAGTTGTTGTCTTTAATAACTTTAATCAGTCTTAAGAATTGCAACCCGTCTGTAGGCTGCCTGTTTTAATTAACATATTTAACATGTTGTTTTTAATTAGTAAAATATCGAATATATCTGGTTAAAAATTCAAAAGTAAAATGACATTCTATTGACATAAATACTGATATTATTTTTAAATTTAACACATTCACCCTAGTTCTTTTTGAATAGAAGTTGATTCCGCAAAGTCGAAGTTTATCACTTTCAGTGAAGGTACACTTACATCGAAATATTATTTCAACCACTATAATTATTTAGAATATTCGATGTACAACAAAAGTCTTTCCGAAGTCGATCCTAACACTGGTAAGCTGCCAAATTTATTAGAAATCAAATCAGCTAACTGAGTCTACGTATTTAATATAATAAAAATAAACAAAACATAATATTGCTAAATCAAAATTTAATAATTAAATAATAAAATAAATAATTGTTTTAAGATTTTTTATATTTTATATAATTTAAATCGAGTTAAAATAAAAAATTGAAATTTAAAATAAAAGTCACTTTTATGAATTGACTAATAAATAACATACGTTGTATCAGAATAAGAATTAGATGTCATCAGGAAGAACTGCTATGCTATCAGGTTTTGGCCCCTACCTCCTCTACCCAACATAGCAGCGGGGCCAAATACGTGTTAAGGACGTATTTTTCTGATTACATTTGATTATATAGTATCTTATTCTAATACAAAGTATATTATTTATGATATATTATTTATGACGTAGTCGATCCTAACAGTCGATCCTAACACTGGTAAGATTATTAAGATTTTTTATAATTTAAATCAAGTTAAAATAAAAAATTTAAATTTAAAATAAGTCAATTTTTATGAATTAACTAATAGATAACAAACTATGTATCAAAATAAGAATTAGAGGTCATCAGGAGGAACTGCTATGCTATCAGGTTTCGGCCCATAACTCCTCTACCCAACATAGCAGCGGGGCCAAATACATGCTAATGATGTATTTCCTCTGAAATAACTATCTAGTATCTTATTCTAATACAAAGTATATTATTTATTATCCATAAAAATTTGCCACTTAAGAGTGGCAAATTTTTATAATTTATATCAAGTTAAAATAAAAAATTGAAATTTAAAATAAACGTCATTTTTATGAATTGACTAATAAATAACAGACGTTGTAAATGACAATATTTTGAGCTGTAACTTACTCAGAACAAAAATTACTACAAGCAAGACATTTTTAAATGTTTTTATAATTTAAGTAATTTAATCAAATACTTTTACGAATTGGTTTAAATCGTTCGTTTTGTCTTAAAACTTAAAATTCAAAACGTAATTCAATTTAAAACGTAATTTTTATCGTAGAAGCCATAATGTAAAAATTTTAATACATCAATTGAGATAATAAATAATCAATAAAATAAAATAATAAAAAAATAAAATTTTATTATTTAATTTATTTTATTATCATAAAATAATAAAATAAATAATCAATAAGTAATTACTGGTTAATTAATTGCAGAGGTGCAATTCACACGTAGTGAAAATGTTTTCCTATGAATTCAACCGTATTGAATCCAATCAAGTGCATTATTTTCAATGATAAATAATACATATTATTTTCAATGGCTAATAATATTTTATAAGGAAGAATGAAAGCAAATTTAAGTGTATGTAAAAACGAATATTTTGAAAACTGGAATATTTGATTTGCAAAATACATTTAATGCTTAAAAAAATATTATTTGTGTAAATCGTTGAAATCACAAAGTCGTTTAATAGGTTAGCATTAAACTTGAATTAGGTGCATAATAAATCAGGCAAACAAGTTATGAATGTTTTAAACTGAAATTATATGCATATAACTGCAATGTTGTATAAATTGTATATACTATCATTGGATAAAAAGTTATGAATTGTGAATAGTATTCGTAACAAGTAATTCAATTGCACTAAACTTGTCAGATACTCTGTAGACTTATCTACATTCCAAAATGTTGCGATAAAATACTAAACTTATCAAATCTTGAAACACGTCAATAAGTAAGTGTGATGTATATAAAGTTGAATTTATTTTAATAAAGATATTTTATATTTTTAAACTATTTACGAATAGTGGGTTATAAATTGAATAATTATGTATAGCATAAATATAGCATTATATTTGAAGTCACGTGCATTTTTCGATACAGTTAACTGAATGGACATTTTTTGAATTTTATTGTAAACGTCTAGAAGATCACGATATTTACTATAAGGATTATTGTATACAAGTGACTACCATCATTACTAACTAATTTTTTAAATTTATTTTTTAATAATTAATAATCATCTTAAATAATTTATTATCAATTAATTATCATTCTTTGTTAAAGTGTTTTATGCGACAATTCTAACATAGCATTCATAAAATTCTGTTTTATGTGACATATAAAATTATTCGTATTCTCTGAATGCATATTCTTTTGTAAAAATATGGAGGTGATTAGTTAAAAATAATATTTCTTAATAATTAAATTGCTTTAAGAGATTACTAAAAATAATTCAATTGATAGAGACATCTATCAACGTAATATTTTTAATATTGCATTGACGGATGTACATGTAAATATTTCATTATTTTAACATTATTATTTATTCTGAATGAAGAAATCGGGAGACTAAACATCATAAACTGACTCTATGTTTTTTCGACTCTTAAGTCTCATTAACAGTAGATTGCTGCACAACTGGATCTAGGTGCACAAATGGATTTAATTCCTAGTACACATTCGTGTACTGGTGAGAGTACTCATCACGAATAATTCGCTCACCAGGACATACTAATTGGGATTTAAAAGCACTTTTATCGAGCGCACATAAGCCAAGCTCCTTCATTGCTGGTGGTAATGAAACAAAGGACTTACTTTCCCGCCTATTTCTATTTTGATTGAAGGAATCGGGAAAACTCAAAAAGCATAGTCGTGATGAATACAGTGACCAGTGCTAATTCCTAGTACATGGCTATGTACTAGAAGGACTTATTGAGCTGTCTAGAGATGCTGCACTTAAATTAATATATACAAACATTAACATGTTTATTTAACATGTTAATGTTTGTTTATCATTAACAAACATGTTAATGTTAAACATTAACATGTTTAATTAATGTAATTAATTAAAAACATTAACAAACAATTAGCATTTTTATAATAAAAAAATATTTACAAAGTAAAATTTTATTTCAAATTTTATTGTATGAATTTTAAGATTTAATTTTTGAAGAATTTTAATTAAATTAACTCAGTTAAGACAGCATTCAAATAATATTTTAATGTTTAATAAACATAATTTTGGAGAAAAGTTAAAAAATTACCCGTTATTTTTAAAAAATGATTTTGAAATATTTGCATTGTATTTTATTTGTTAAGATCAACCGTATGATTTTATTGATACGAAATACATAGAACGCAGACAAATCATTCTGATAATTCTGTTTTGCATTTGCGTCCTTACCGTCTTCATCCTAACATCATTTCTGTTTTATTATTTGATTAGGTAAATTATTTTATTCTTTTGTTTTCTTAATTCAAGCTAAGATTTCGAAGCGAAAACTAAGTATGACACGTAGACATTTTACTATTGATAGACATTTTATATCCCGAACTTACGACACGTTTCAGTATATGAATTGAGCTTGCGAACCATGTTAATTCTTATTATCGAAATAAACAGGCGATTGTGAATCTTAAACATTGTTTTAATTCGTTAGCATTACTTATAATTAATTCGTAATTGTTTTAATCTATTATATTCCAAATCTTATACACGAAATAGTTGGATGTACCACGGATTAGATACATACTTCCCGCGTTGACCGTTCGTCAATCAATCATTTTTTCGTTTTGCGTCAACATCAATAATATTTAGTTTCTTAACAATTTGAACAGATATTCATTAGATATTGACAAAGTTGACAGTAATAATTCCAAAGATCATGTTTTGGATAAATTCTCGTTTTAGGTAGATACAATTTGAAAAGTTAACAATATTCTCTTTTTAGGATAATTATCAATTATTATAGAAATAAAAATGGTCACTATAAAAATAAAATCAAACAGAAAATAGTATAATATATAAACCAATAAAATATTATGAAAAATAAATCTTAAAGAAATACTGAAACTATGTATTCTCGATACAACATTATTTTTCTGCTAATTTTCAAGCAAGTTTAATAGATCTTTTATATTTCTTATAATAGAGAAATATAAATCAACAAAATAAAATTAAAAATAAATTTAAACTATTAAGCGGAAAATTTTTATGGATAATAAACAATGAGCTTTGTATTAGAACAATGTACATAACATATTATAAAATTATAAAAAAATAAATATTTATTTTTAAAAATTTAAAGGAATAAATAGTTATAAATAATTAATAATTAATATTTATATAACGATAAAATTTAATATTTAAATTTAAAAAAGTTAATTTCTATGAATTGACTAATAAATAATATACGATGCATTAGAATAAGAATAGATGCCATCAAGAGTAACTGCTATTTTATCTATTTTAGCTATTTTAATCTATTTTAATATATTTAAAATATATTTTAATTAAAATGCTTTTAATTTGTAATTACTTAATGCTCATACATAAATGCATAGGCATTCATGTATACCATAAAATCTTTAAATATAATATATTAAATAATGAATTTAAGAATTGTAACAATATGTAACAAAATTTACTTTCTTCAAAATCATTTAAATAATTTAATAAATGCATATTTTAAAGTAGGTTACTATGAAAATAAAATTAAACAGAAAATTATAAAATATATAAATCAACAAAGTATTGGACAAATAAATTTAAACTATTAAGTGGAATTTTTTGATAATAAATAATATACTTTATATTAGAATAGAATACTAGATAATTAAATTTCATCAGAGTCAATACGTCATTTGCGCGAATTTGACCCTACTGCTATGTTGTATCGAGGAATAAAGCCCAAACCTGATAAAATAGCATTTCCCCAGAAGACTTCTAATCCTTATTCTGATCCATCGTTTTTATTTATTAGTCAGTTCATAAAAATTGACTTTTATTTTAAATTTTAATTTTAAATTTTTACATGATAAAGTTAAAATTTGATATAACTTGTAAAACTTGCTGGAGCTCATTGGTACCGTGACCACAATAATTATTCATGGACACGTAAGCACAACCTTAAACAAAGTGCACAAAATATAAAATATAATTTGTTGTTACACCTGCCCTGGGGCACCCAATGGTGTACTCATAAATAAATCAGTTTTCCTCACAAGGAGGCATAAACACTAGGTAACATTTTATATATCCTCATGAGATCAAGAAATAGAACCGAATTATTCTCGCAATATTCAAAGTCGCTACGTATGCCCAGTCATCCTCTGTGTGATGACAAACTTCAACAACGGTAGACGCGTTTCGTTCTAACGGAGCTCATCAGTACCGTGATAACGAAATCCTTATTATTATAAATATGAATCTATGAGTTTACTTGCCAAATACTGAGTAGTCTGTAACATCATTGTATTTGTAAACCAGTTATAACCCAGTCATAACCCATTCATGCAGCCCAGTTGTATCTTAACTGGTTATAATTATTTAAGAATTATAATTAATTATAGCCTAGATAATGGAAATCATAAGTTTAATAAGACTAATTTATTTTCGGGATTTTCAAATTTAATAAAACGAAGAAAATTCAATCTCCTCGAAATTAATTTACAATTTACATTTCGTCAATTTGATGTTGACATCTTTGGGATACTGCATTATAAAGGTAGAAAATTGTCTAATTTTTGATATTTATTATTAATGAATATTGGTTATCTAATCTAAATCGATTAAACTTACTTTCCTTTGTCTTTAATAGAGGGAAGAATTCATATTTTAAGAAGAACAAGAAAAATCGCCGAACTATTGGTTTAAAAGATAGATTTAAATCAAAAGATTTTCTTAAATCTTCTCAATGCGATTTCAAAAGTGTTACAACTGGAGGGGCTGCTGAGAGAGATTACCTAATTAAAAATGACGAAGATGATGATTTTTATGTGCATAAGAAAAATACACTAGACGATCACTTTTTTATGTCAACGTCAACAGGCAGTCGACTACCTCCCATACCCGAAGCAAATGCTCCGAAGCAACCACAGTCTCCTAGCGGTAGCAATTCGTCAAACAGTCATTCTGTGTCGTCCTGCGCCAATTACAACCAATCTGAAAACGTATCAAACCTAAGAGAATCTGCAATATTGTTTCCTTCTTTGAGCACGTTAAAATCCAGCACCAATAGTATTCGAAAAAGTATATCATCTTCGAATAACGGAAGTGAAAGTCCTGATTTTGCAAAAATTGATGCCCAATTTAAGAAACAGAGCCATTTCTCGAGACAAGGACTTCTCACTCGCAATTCTTTAGATACTGTAATTCGTAATAATCGATATACCAGGAATCAGGACTCACCAACGGCGGCTGCCGAAATCTACGAAAATGAATATATTCAACAACAGCAGCGAGGGCATCATAGACCTTCGTTTAGATCATCCCGATCGCTGAGTTTTATTCGAAGTAGCGCAGATTCTGGTAGTGAACGCAGCGTTTACTGAACAGGGCACTATTTTTGTATATTATATATGTGACAAAATGGTAGAATTAATATATCTGTCAATCCTATCGACACAATAGAACCTGCATTTAAATCTATCGCAAAAAAGTAGGAAATCTATTGTCAAATAAATTAAGAATAAATATATAATTCCATTGTGATTCTTATTTATTCGTGAAATTTTAACGAAAATATTTATAATGTTAATATCCATATTATTTTAACATTGATTTACGTAAGTGTTTCTAAATTGACGTAAGTGCTTCACTAAAATAACAAGTTTAGAATATGCTTTTATTAATTGTTTTGGAACACTATCTAATAATCAAAAGCTTTTTAAAATTTGCTTAAATGCGTTGTCAATTTACGAAGAGAAGAATATATTTTAACTTGATTTATGAGTCATCCTTAAGATGACTTTTCATTCCTTATCCTACAAAGGGAAAATTTAACTGCACAAAGACAATTTAATATAAAGCACAAACCTAAATAGTGAGTTCGACTCACTATTATTTTTGTAACAAAAAATCATCAACCCAAGTTAGCTCTTGCTAACATTAAATTAAAATTAGGTTTATTTCAACTCCTATCAGATTACTGGTTTTTTTCTAATGATATTCTTAACTGTAAACGTTTACTAATAACTACGAAAGAGAGGAGTTTAGTTTAGCTAATATTTAAGAGTAAATGTGATGCGAACGAGAAACTGATTTTTATTGTGGAATCACTCTTTTGAGTCAAAGTTATTCTTTAAATGTCATTAGCAATGTATTACAAACTTCTAAGAATATGGATTCTAGCCTTCTAAGAATATTGACGGTCTTAGACTCTTTCGCAGTCACTTTTGATGTAAGACAAGAATATCCCTTGCGCTTTATTCGACTTTATCTGCTTTCAATTTATTTAGTGTTTATTTTAGTGATCTGTCTCCCTTACTGAAAAGTTTCGTCGATTGAAAAAATTATCTCCGTCGATATATTTAATATTAAATATATCGTAAGAATAGATAATATTACAAAATAGTCAACAAATTTTCAATGACTGCGCAATTAAATTAACCTAAAATTTGAAACTAAGGAACTAAACTATAGATGACTAGTTTAATAATAGTAATCATTAGGAAATTTAATGAAAGTCTTTCATTAAATCTAATTGCCAATAATAGCAGATGAGTCGAGTGATCGTCAGCCAACATTTAAAGGACCGAATCGTGAAACAAAGGTATTGGACCAGTAGCTAATAATGTCCACTAATACTGAAATGTGGCGTACAGCTGTTGGTTTATAGATAAGATAAAAATAGAGTGTATAATCAAATTTATATATATTTATATATTTTTATATATGATGTATGCCCTATATATAATAAATGTAATTACATGTATTTACGTATAAATAAATTTATAAGTAATTACTCAAATAAATTTAAAAAAGTTACTTATTAAATTTTTCTTATCAAGTCATCCCGTGTCGTCTTGCGCACAATTACAACCAATCTAAAAACGTATCAAACCTAACAGAATCTGCGGTATTGTTTCCTTATTTACAATACTTAATGCCTAATTTAAGGAAAATATATATGAGATTACATATTTAACACCTCTTTTAGATACATTTCTTGAGACGAGCCCTTAAACAATCACCACTATGCCATGCATACAAATGACATACATATTACATTTAGACATTTATTGAAGAATGAACAATTATTGTGTTAAGTATTTAAAACGAGTAATAGCTCATGACGATATTCAAATTCAGCATAGTTCTGTAAAATGGCTCAAAGAGAATTAACTTATAAATGTGATACTGTTTCCTTTTTTGAAGATGATTTAATAATTTAATTTTATCTTGTTGAGTATAAGGTAAATATCACCATGTTGAAGTTTTCACGTGTATCAATACGGCAATGCAAACAAATTATTATTTTAGACCAACTTTTCATACAAAGTTTATCAGCCGCGCTTTAAATACTGCCAACGTCCGCAAATCATGAAGCCGCCCAATTTATACATGCTAGATGGACGTCTGTCCGATGAAGTGACTGTTTTCCCTAGTTCCAAGGCAAATGCCTCCTGTGGGATGCAACTTACTTAGACACGAATGCTTAGGCATGCTTAGACACCCACAGCAACGTCGGACAAGCGGCACAGCAAGCATGAGGATCAATCACAGTTGCAAAGGAACGAAAACGACAGAAATACCTCAATCTATTCCAGCCCTATTATTTCCTTTCTTTCTGAGTCGAAACGTATGGGGCGCTGGGAAACCTCTAATAACAAACTGCAGGAAAAATCTTCTGATATCAGTGTGATCTTGATGTACTATGTTTTAGCTCTAGATATAAAATGTATGAATTTGTAAAAGATTCTCGCAAGTTATTCAATTTCCTTAAACGGTCAAATATAAGAATACAGAAGCTAGCATAGTGAAAGTATAGGTGGTATTAAATTAATTACTCAAAAGAAATAATGAGACCATTCCGCGTGAATTATGTACGCAATAATTTTTAGCCAGACGCGGAAGAACGACGATAACAGTAGCAAGTACCGTTTCGTCATCACAATGACTCATCAGTGTCAGATCCCTCCCACTGCTGGACTCAGAGGAGGACTGGCAAATAGCCTATGACACGAGCCATGTGTATGAAGTACCAGAACGACTTCATACACATGACTCGTGCTTTGTGCCGTCTGCCAGTCACCTTCTATATCCAGCACTGGGAGGGATCAGGCACTGATGAGTCATTGTGATGAGGGATTTTTCAATAATTTATATTTTTTGACCTCTATTTACACATTTTAGCGATGTCGGTAATTGTTACACTATTAATACTACAATTTCAATAGTCATATAGATTTTTGCAACTCTTTGGCCCCGCTTCGATGTTGGGTAGAGGAGTTAGGGGCCGAAACCTGATAGCATAGCAGTTCCTCATGATGACCTCTAATTCTTATTCTGATACAACGTCTGTTGTTTATTAGTCAATTCATAAAAATGACTTTTTAAATTTCAATTTTTTATTTTAACTTGATTTAATTTATAGAAAAATATTTAATTATTAAAATTTGATTTAGCATTATTATGTTTTGTTTAGTTTATAATTATATTAAATACTATACTCAGTTAGCTGATTTGAGTAGTTCCTAAATTGTTATAGTTGTATTCAAAACAACTCAATGTGTTACAAATTGTATTTTTACAAATTGTAAAAATACCAAACAAAATCACATGAATAAATTTTGCGTGTAAATAAAAGTTTATATCTAAATTCGCAATTTTTAAGCACAGTGGTAAAATTAGCAGCCTTTTGTAATCAATAATTCTAGTTATAAATTAAAATTCAATTAAAATTAAAGATTTTATTTTTAAATTGCAATTGAAATCATCTGATTAGAGTATATTATATATATCCATTTGTGAAGATGTGAAGATTCAAACAATTGTATTAACATCATTGTTAAAATTAAATTCAAACATGTATATTAGAAATTTATTATATTTTATAGTGAATAATATACACTTCGTATTGTATTTTTAATTAGATGGGTATATCACTTCAGAGAGATATCCTATAATTACAAATAATTCAGCAATTGAAGTTGATTTTTTACGTTTAAAATATATTTTAAATAAAAAATTAAAAACAAAATATTTTTAATAGAATTTTAAATTCGCAATTAAATTGCGAATTTAAAATTGTATTAAAATTGGTTGTACAATATTTAACATGTAATCAACCAAAATTATATTTAATAGTTATTTAACTTTAATGTAAATAATTATATTAAATAATTATTTGTTCAAACTTAATCATTTTCAATTACTTTTTTAAACAAATTAGAATATTTAAATAAAACAATAAATAACTCAATCAAACCATGTATTTGACCTTGCTCTCCTTTAGCTCAAAGAAACATATCTTGCTAGTATAACATATATTCTGCTTCAGGGTAGCCAGCTTTTGCTTTTGACGCTTTCATGTCTGCTACTCTTCTTATAAATTTCTTTGTGTCTTCTCTGGTGCTTCCCTTAAAGCACGGATTTAAGGGAAGCAAGGATTCATCCGTGCTAATCTTCTTGCTGGAAGATTAGCACGGATTTTTCTACTTGCTCCTGAGACTTGGCTCGTTTTATTTTATTGTGATGCATTAGTTGGTAAGAGTATAATAGACTGAGCAAATACGTTTACAACGCTAGCATCTACTAGAGAACGTTCAAATCGACCGCCAAATAGTCGTGCACATTCTACATCTAAACTTGTATTATCTTCTGTTGGGCTTGTTCTACGCTCAAAAACAATTCTCGGATGTACTACAGATAGTACTGGCCCAAGCAATATAACAATGCCCACTTCGCCCGACTCCGTTAGCATAAAATCAGTCGCATCATGATATAGTTATTCCTCTGAGTCTACATGAGAAGGCGTGCGTCAAAATAAAGTTAAGAGCATCGTTTACATTTTTATTAGCTTAATTAAATGGTTGAGTTGAAGGATTATTAACTTAAACATTTAAATATATAAATAATAAATGATTATATTAATTATTTTTAAAGCAAATAAATATAATTATACAAAATATGTATATTAAAATTTAAAAAAGGGTTGAATGACTAAACATCTGAAAAATATTAACAATGTAATAAGCATAATTATTAAGCACTAGGTAGTTCACTTATAAACATTAAATATTCAAAGTGATAATTTTTAGATATTCGAGCTAATATTATCATACATTATAATACATTAACTTTATCAGTTAAAAATCTAAATTTTTAATTTATAATAAATCAGTTTGTATATTAGAAAACATTATAAAAGCGGATATTAAATATTTTACTGGCTTAAATTTGTGTCAAATTTGTAATTTAGAATAAAAATAATTTTTATGTAAAGGGTGTTCTAAATCTGCAATATAAAAATTTTTACATAAATTTTTTATTTTTAAGGTATGGCCATAAATGCGTATTTCTAGCATATTTAATTAACTAGAAATATAATATAGTAATTTGAAAATGTTGTTTCGTTTTGAAACGTGTTATTAAATTAAATAAAAGTAAACGTTCCAAATTTGCGACTTGCTAGATCTGCTGACCAAATGCATACCACTTTTAAATTTATTACCAAATGGGTAAAATTGGTCACTGTGACCAATCAATAGTGATACTTAATGCGTAACTGTGACTCATTAAGTCATTAAGTTGATTATATTTCTAAATAGTTCATAATAATCTGATATATTATACTTAGAGCAGAAAATATTTGGTGAAAAATGGGAGTGGAGTAGCTGAAAGGTTTTTTAGTACATCATTCACATGTTCGTTGATTCCCGTCTGTTAGTCATCCTCTTCATCCAGCAGTGGGAGAAATCTGGCACTGATGAGTCATTGTGATGACGAAACGGCATCTAGCAGTGTTTTTCGTCTTTCTTTCGTGTCGGACTTATATGATTGCAAAATTCACGTGTAATTGTATCATTTGATAAATTCATATTATAAGTTAGCCGATATAAAGATATCTTGCGCTGGCATTTGCCAGCAGTGCTAATTCAGCACTCTAGATGATGTTACTAGAGATTTTCTAGTACATCATGCACTTGATTCATTGATTGCCGTCTGCTAGTCATCTTCTGATGACTAGCAGACATCCTCATCAGTTATTATATCCTCCCATTGCATCCAGCTGTGGGAGAAATCTGGCACTGATGAGTCATGGTGATGACGAAACGGCATCTAGCAGTGTTTTTCGTCTTTCTTTCGCGTCGGGCTTATATGATTACGAAAATTAAATAGATAAAGATGTATATGCAAAAGTTAAAATTTGCAATTTGCATAATTAGATAATAAATTATGTTGGTTTATTCTCAAATTGTAATAAACCTCAATTACAATTTATTCATTCTTGAATTTCAATGCCGTTTCCCGAAGAAATTCAAAATTTCTTTAACATTTCGTACACTAACAGAAAATATCGTCAAGAAGAATTCTAATCACTTATTTAACCAATAATAATCAGTAAAACGTTTAATATATATTAAAGATTAGAAAATATTGTAAACATTTCAAATTTATTTTTGGAATGAGATTTCAATTTCAAATAAACTTGTACCCACAGAACGTATTCTCTGTTATCCTTTAAAATTTATATTATGTAATTTATTTAATTTGTGTTTTATTATAAATTTTTAGTTATTTGAAAGTAGTTTGCTTTGTATGTTTTGATTTATTGTTTTGAAACTGGAGTTATCTTTGTAATCAGCTTGTCACACATTTGATGCAGTTTATGTTATTTTAAAAATGGCGCAGAATATCATTAATAAATAGCTTTAGCCCTGCTGTTTCTACAAATTATAAAATGTTTTTATAAATCAGCAGTCTATTATTAAATAATAATATTCTGAGATGATTTATTCTTATTTTTCATGTTTATCTCTATTCGGGGTTTACACGCCATAATAAGTCTCTTCCACTGCACTCTATCCACTACTGTTTCCAAGCTAATTTTCTTTTTGCTCGTTCTTTGAATTCTTCACAATGGCCAAGCGAGATCTATGCGCGTTGCTACCGTGGACGCTCAAGCCAAGTTTGCTCTTTGGTTATGACTCATCATGTTAAGGGTTTGAAGCGGTATTTTTACAGTTGGATACTCTTCCTGACACAAAACATTTTTATAAATCCGCAGTCTATTATTAAATAATAATATTCTCAGATGATTTATTAAAATCACTAAAGAGCGCGTTATGGGAGTGTTAACGTCGAGTCTATCATTTATCATCTGGAACAAATGATATTTCGGAAATAGGTGCACAACTAAGGAAGTAAACGTTCAATTAACAAATGTGATAGTAGGATTTGCTTTGAGACGACCCAGTCCTGTTTGGTATTTGCATATGTAAATAGGACAAAAATAACTGTTAGTTTATTTTAGAAAATGTACACGATTTCTCTTTTTTGCCTTTGAAACGCTTGTTTTTGTTGTTATACTGCTTACTTTAAAGCCGCTAGCCCTCAGCACTGCCATCGGTTTGATTATATAATATTAAATATTTTCTTAAATGCAAAACAAGTTTAATATGTCAGGCAAAAAAAAACCGAAAATATAAAATGATTATAGTAAAATTCTTCAGAGTATGTGCCGTTAGTCTTCTATATGCGAACTGGGGTATCAAAGGCATCCAGCTTACACCAACACGCCGCCCTCCTGCTGAACCACTCAGGGTATCTCACACACCTTAGATTCCAGTCGAGGCGGACAATGGTATGTAATCGAGAAATGAGGAGATTGAGAAACCTTATTATTTGCTCAGCAGGACGTCTTATAGAAAAGAAGACTAATCCCGAGATTGCCCACGTGCACCATAGGCGCACCTGAGCACTCCCACTTAATGATAGATGCTAGGCCCATTTCAGGTCCTACCTAGCTCTCTTCAGGACACTGCTGAATCTATTCGAGTCTGATCCTGCCGACCATTTACTCGTAATGGTAAACCCTAGGTATATTACTCGATATGTGAAGAATGGGAGTGGTTGATTTGTATAATAGAGGAAAGAGTTGTGAGTGTTAGTCTCTTAAGTGTTTTCTTTGTCGCAAGGGCGCCATTAAACACAACCACCTGCGATTTTGCGGAGTTAAGAATAAGATTGGATGGGGTAACTGATCTTTTAATGTTAAAAAGCGGCTGATGTCCGAGACTACATATTTGCACCTGCGTCCTGAAAACAGGGCTGTGGTATCATCAGCGTATACCACTAGATGTTGTTCGCGTTTAAATAGTTTGAAAAGTACTATTTATGCAGCAAGATATAAGATAGGAGAAAGTAGGGAAACTTTAGGCACACCTGTAATTAGGTAGAACTGACGTGCATCAGGATCGTTTTCATAGAAGAATCGCTTGGTATACAGCAATATATCCACCCTCTTAACAATTTTTGCAGGCAACCCGAGGGACCGGAGAGAAGAGATAACAAAGGGAATAAAGATGCGGTCAAATGCTGCGGAAAAGTCAAGAAAGACAGTTACAGCAAGCTGACGATTTTTATCTTGACAAAACCGATGCACTTTACCAATTGCTGAGCTAACTGATTGACTTTTTACAAACCCATGAAAATTAGGAGGGATTAACTTATACCTACATCGATGGTCGCGGATTCTACGCGCAAGCGCTTTTTCGTAGATGAAGATGATGGAATTTTTAATCAAAATTGGCCGCAGGCTTATGTTGATGCCGGCAGCATCGGATGGGGTGGCTAACAGCATCGTTATGGCGACCTATTTTCTCTGACTGTCCGTCGAAAGCTGACAGAACCTTGTGGAGAATGGTGCATGGGATCTAGAGGTGCCTGAAAGTGGCCCCCAGGAATTGGGATATCTGGAACAGATAAATTCCTGCTTCTGAAGTAAGGACACGTCTAGATTGCTTGGGGGAGATTGTGTGGTTTCATAATTGTGTAGCGATATTGATTCCTAATAAATTTTATCAAGTTCTATACTACCATTCCAACCAAAAGCTCTCTCCCTCCAGCAGATAAACTTCCCTTCGTATATCTTCCAAAAAGAAGACAGCTAAAACGAACAATGATCGCTCTATCCTTATTCAGCTGGAATCTAGATTAACTCTAGCATTCTTTTGAGAGAGCATGTAGGACGGAAACATATTGGGAAGCTGTAGCAATTTTGCTAAGACATTGAGTTTTGTTGGAGTGTGATTGAATACGCGACCTTTATAGGTAGTCGAAAGTACCGCAGTAGCTTGCGAAGAGAGGTAGAAGTTAAATCGGGTCAGACTCGCATTTCCCACAACAGGGAAGAGTCAGATAGCTGCCTTGAAGCAGCCCACTCTGATTGGCTCAAAGTGGAATTTCCTTCGCAGTGGCGTATCATCTTCTAACCGCCAGTGGTGTAGGTCATGCAAGGTGGACTGTTGTTTGCGCGATTGCTCACTACAAATAGGCTTTAACAACAACTTCTTATGAAGCAGTATTATGTAGAGGATTAACTATGCTGATGCGTTATTGCTAAATTCGACAGGGCAGGACAAGAATAGTTTAATAGAAGGGACAATCTTAAAGAGTGCTTAACTAAGGTTAAAAGATCTTGAGAAGAAGAGTAAGATGAGGTTAAGTACGGAGTAAAATGAGTAGTGATGTGCTTTGATGTATATCGAGTAATGTCCTGGGGGACCGTATAGATCTAGTATCCTAAAGGGATAAAACATCTGCATCTCGACCAGACAGAAGGCTAAGGGCAGAAGCAACTCCCGAGTTCCACTGAAGGATGTTTAGTGAAAACTGTTTGGGATTACTTCCCATGCAATTGGTGTCACTAAGAGGGGCAGCAGAACCCACTAGTTGGGTTCAGAGTATGAACGGTTGCCTTCCTCCCTTCGGTCCTAACAGCGGGATCATTGAATTCTCCTTAGCCGGGGGGCAATACCATAATTTCTATTAATATTAATCTTCCACTTTTTGCCCTCTTTCAGCAATTGAAGTGGGGATGTACTATTTCGTGAAGATGCCGTTTCGATGACATATGTACTGAAACCGATAGGATTACAGGGGGTGTCAACACCGCCTCTATCAGCCTACCCAACAACGCCTCAATTGATTTCATATTATCGGCAATGCCTTACTCTATAATTTTAGGATAAAGTGGGGAACCTTGAGATACAGCTGTAATAGGGTAGAACTGACGTGCATCAGGGTCGTCTTCATAGTATAACCGCTTGGTGTACAGCAGTATCTTCACATTGTTAACGATTTTCGGAGGCAGCCCGAGAGATCTGAGAAACGAGATAACGATGGAAATGGAGATGCGGCAAATGCAGCAAAGCTAAGAAAAACAGTCACAACAAGCTGATGACTGTTATCCTGATAAAACTGATGCACTTCACCAATTGCTGAATGGACCGAGCGCCCTTTGACAAACCCATTAAAACTCGGTGAGATTAAATTACGCCTACTTAAATGGTAGCGGATTCTAAGCGCAAGCGCGTTTTCTTAGATGGTGATGAGGGGATTTTGAATCGAAATGGGATGCAGGTCTTTGGGACATGAAACCGATTTTTTCTTTGAAAAAATATACGTCGGCTACAGTTGATGCCGGCTACATCGGATGGTAAGGATAAAAGCAATGTGACGGCCACTTATCTTCTTTGATCGGTTGTCAAAAGCTGACAAACTCGAGAAGAGAGTTGTTAGACGGATTTTGAAGTGCCCGGGATGGGCTTCAGGAGTTAAGGAAATCCGTAACATATAAGTCCATGCTCCTGAAGTCACCCCAAGTCGGGATTGTCTGGGGGAGAAAGCGTGGCTCCATAATTATGTATGGCTAGTGACTCCTCCAAAACACTATCAAGACCTACGCTACCAATCCAACTCGATGTCCTCTCTTGCCAGCATACAAACTTATCCTTCTTGAATATCTTCCAGAAGGAAGCATGAGAATGATTAAAACGAGCAAAACTTGTCCTGTTGCTACTTAGTTTGAGACAATATCTAGAACACCAGTATTCATTTTGTAAAAGTGTAGATTTTCATTAGGATCTAAAGTTTTGTTGGAGTGGGATCGTAAATGCGACTTTTAAAGATAGTAGAAATGATCCCGGTAGCTTGCGAAAGAGGTAGGAATTAAATTCGTTCAAACTCTCATTCCCTATCCTGGGGAAGAGTTGGATAACTGCCTGAATGAAGGCTACTCAAATAGAATCAAAGTGGAACCTCCTTCTAAGCAACGTATCTTCTTCCAGCCGTCAACGTCTTAGGTCATCAGAGTTGGTCAGCTGTTGGTGCGACTGCTCAGTGCAGATGGGTATTAACAACCACATCATATGAAGCAGTAATATGTCGAGGAGTGAATTTGTTGTAGGGCAGTGAAAGGTGGGAGTAGGTAGTTTATTTATAAGATAGTCTATCCTGGCTCTGCGGATTGCTGCATTAATCCAACGACCAGTTATTTTATTGAAGTCACCGAGTAACATGTCGTAGACGCTATCTACAATTCGGTCCAGGAGGTTACGATTCTTGTGAATCTCCCCCGGCCCGATGTAGACGTTGGTTATTCTGATGCGCTTACCATTCTTAACTAATGGTATAACTAAAAAAGGGCTGGACATGAGTAGTTTAATAATAGGGAGGACTTTAAGGAGCTTTAAAATACGGTTAGTAGACCTTGAGAGGAAGATGAGTGTGGAGAGGTTATATACTGAGTAAAGTGGGTGATTATATGATTAGGGATAAATCGAGTTATGTTCTAGGGGAGACTGATATACCGCGTCTCCTGAAAGACTATAACATCTGCATCTCTACCAGATAGAATCCTAAGGGCGGAAGCACTTTCCGAATTCCACTGAAGAATATTCAGTGAAAAAGGCTATTGGTTACTTCCCATTGCGTCAATGTAACCGGAGTTGAACGCTTTCCACATAGTCGGACCCAGAGGCGGAAAGGCTTCATTTTCCGCTTCCGCCTCGACAAGTTTAGTCATTTCCCTACTGACATTATCTTCATTTCTCAACGCAAGGCTCCAATCTTTGCCTATCTTTGCCAGTTTTAAAGAGGCTAAGGTCTGCGGCGACAAGCAATCCGTTTCTTTGATCTTTGGGCTTTTTTAGATTTAGCAACTGATGTAGGTGGCTTTGAACCTCACCAATTTTTGACATAAGGTTTTTTTTATCAAATCTGTCATTTTATCCATTGATCTTGGTGCTTGGCCTCAACAAACCGTCAGAGGTCTGAGTCGAACATCCTGTTGTTATTATTGGCGGACCATGCATCGGCGAAGCTGGTTTGCTTCATCTGAGCTACCAAATGACGTTTCTTGTAGCTTTTGAAGGAAGCACATTTTCTGAACCAGGCTGTGTGGACTCCCCCACAGTTAGAACATTGCGGGAATCTATCGAATTTTTCAGAATTGTCATTTGGAGAGCCACATATCCCGCAAGAGCGGGGGAAGAGGACATCCTGACCTCCAATGTCCTTGTCTGCGGCAGACTTTACAATTGGGGTAGGTCATAGAGTCAGTTTCGATCAGAGTAAATACCAGATTATGTCCGAGGAAAAAGTTATATTTGGAGTGAGCTAGACACTCGGCCACATAAACCGAGGCAGAACAAAATGCCACGGAAATCGGCAATTTTCTCTTTCCTGTAATAAATCTGATATTACTAATCTTAAAATCTTGTTCACGTGCTAGAATGTCATCATCTGACTTGTATGTCGTAATGTTGTTCATTTTCAAGGTTGCTTGGATAGGCTTGTATAAGATTTTACCACGACTCAGATGGTTTTTATTGCAGTTGTCCAAGTAATCACAGGCAAGCTCAGTAGTGCAAAAGGATATTCTAACCTCAGCCTCGTAATATGTTATTTAATAAAAAATAACTTTTTCTTTGAAACGTACAGGGAAGTTCATAAGGAAGATTTTGAAAACGGTGTTCCTTAGTATAGGTTCCGTAAATTTACCACAAATTAAGTTTGTCAGTTTAGGTACAGGGAAAGTTTCCATGCTCAACGATAGATCCAGTAGACAACAAACCACTTAACTTGTCTGCAATAAGACTATCTTGCTGCTTTGAGCCAGTATTTGCTTGGGGATTGACAGATTTTGCATATTTGTCGAATCCTTGGATCGTCCGAGCATAGTTTTCACTTAAACACTTGAAAATTGTAAGATCACATCGCTATCTACCCAAATGAACATTACTTAGTATATTCAATATCACTGCGTCAACATATGCACTTTTATCATTTTATTTACCTTTTATTCACATGCATTCGAAATATTATACAAATTGTCGTTGTTTTTATTACAAAGATTTACTCAAGAATAATTTTCTAGAGACTGAACTGTAATAAGAGGAATATTTTTAGTGAAACCACAAAAACATTTAAAGTTATGTCATCGTCTTGTATGCTTCACGGAAATGGTTATAGAATAAAATACGGTAGGTGTTGGTTTTGTTTAATTTTAGATGATCATAATGTGGAGCAGAAAGGGTCGAGTGGTCAATGAAACATCTTGCAAGTAAAATTGCCCTTTTAACCAAATGGTATCATATTTACATGCTGCGTTTAGTATCAAACTGATTATACCTGCTGGGATATATAAGAGATATAAGCTGATAACGTTATATTTACGCGAATATTATTCGCGTAAATAATAAATAATTCAGTTTTTCTGCGCGAATCTTATTCTTGCATGATAACTTTTATATTTTTAACATGCGATCTATTTATCTTATTATTAGATCTATATCATCGCATTGTATTTGAGTAATGCATAAATCTATGGTCTGTGTCACATAAGTATCAATGATGATCATATGCAAAAATATCTTGATTATCTTAAATATTGTTTATATTTTAATAATATTAATCTAAGATTAATAATATTTATCTTGATGATATTAAAATTATTAATTTATCATTAAACGTCTCTCATCGCCGAATTGATCCTCCCTTATCGCCCGTGGTATCGGAGGGCTATTATTTTAAATAAATTATCAATATTATCATTATTTAATAATATTTATAATTATAATTATTAATATTTATTAATTATATTGTTAATCTTATCACTGCCTCTTTTTATCGATGAACCAATAAAAATATAAAATATTTACCAATATTTACAATATTTGTAAATATTTTATTATAGTGTAAAATAAAGTAATATTTCAGTGTAATTGATGATGGTTATAATTAATTTTAATTTATAATTAAAATTTATTTTATTTAATAAATTGGGCGTTTACTTCCTTAATTGTGCAGCTATTTCCAAAAATTGCAAATTAATTATAAATTTATTTAATTTAGAATTAAAATTATAAATTTACTCACATTAAATGCATTATTAATAAACTGAAATGATTTATTAAGATCATTTCCGTTTTCTAGCAATGAACCAAAAATGTTTAAAATGTTTACATAATGTTCCGACAAAAATTCGATTAAATTCAATTCGGTGGAAAAATTCCTTTATCTGATTCTGATAGACTCCAGTCTTTGTCGATAATGACATTCAAATATTGAACAGGGACAATAACAGAACACACACTGACATGCTTCACACCGTTTATTGTATCCATGGATCGAGAAACGCAAAACTAATAGTCGTTTCGGATTGTTAGCTCAGGCCAAATTAACTGTGTCATTACTGGCGTTAACTGAAATTCATGCTATGCTGATGATGTTTAATTTATTAAAACTAATTCAAATAATAAAACGTTATTTTTAATTAATAATGCATTATAAATAAAATATCACAAAGCAACATTACAAAGAGTCAATCGAATTTTGACGAGATATTTGACCTATTTAAATATCGAATACTCTGTGGAAATGATGTATATTGTTATCTTCGAGTGAAGATGGAAACAACTCAAAAACAATGAAACCAATGATTTTAGATTTTCTTAAAATTTAAGCTTCCTACCAGTTTTCTGTAGGATGATCAGGATCATCGGAGAGATAAATAAGATGTTTTTGCCTTTATAAGTTGTTCTACTGAAGCTGTTCTTGCCACAGTCAAGAACATCTTAAGCAACGTTAAAAACATTAAATACATCCACAATAGGAATAACGGTTGTGACTGGGTATAAGCATTTTGCAATATTTATCATGTTAGCCATGCACCGAGGTTCTCCATATATGCGGTCGTTTTGTCGATAGAGGGTATTTCCAACTAGGTTGGGTGAATACTGGAGTAGCTTAAAAATCAGGATGAAATAGGATGTTTTTGCCATTATAAGTTGCTCTACTGAAGCTGTTCTTGCCATAGTCAAGAACAGCTTCTGTTATTGTTATAATTGTAATATTTTTAATTGCCAAAATCGTGCTTTCAAAAATGTGTCGTTAACGACAAATTCAGTACGCACTCTAGTGTAATTAAAGTGGTGTTTGGTTTGTAATAATAATTTTAATTATCAATAAAATAATTAATAATTATACTGGCATTTTCCAGTGCTTTTTATAATGATCTAGAGTCATTCTGATACTTCTTGCAAATGACTCGTGCCTTGTGCCGTCTGCCGGTCCTCCTCTGCATTCAGCAGTTGGAGGGATCTGGTACTGATGCGTCATTGTGATGACGAAATGCAAATGACTCGTACCTTGTGCTGTGTCATTTGCGACGTTCGTGTCATTTTTGTAAATTGTTATGACAAAACTTGTTACTGTTATCGTTTTTCTTCCGCGTCTGGTTTAAATAATCGGTAAAATAATAAATTTATTTATTATTTTTAATAATTGATAATTTTACAATTTCGCTAAAAGCCTTTGATGGCTATGAACACTAAATTACGGAAATAATTCGGATAATTTATTATTTATTAGAAAACTAATTATCTTTGAAAATCGTTGTATTACAAAAACTTGAAAATATCACAATAAAATAGACGATAAACGTTTTATTTGCACTAATATCAAAGATTTTCTTAATATTTATTAAACCTAAAATATGTATTATTAATATCAATTTATATATCACAATATTAGCCAACACGGCAACAATTATCATAATTAGGTTCCACTACTCTTACGGCAGTAGCGAAAATATAACATATTTAATACGTTTTTTATTATTTATAAATTTTACGTGTTAGCAGCCCAAACAAAATCCATATAATTGAATTACATAATTCACATGATACAAATGTGCTGATTTATTGTAAACTGAATTACAATCAACTGAGATTTATAGATAAATCGTATTAATATAAAAGAATGTGCATGTCAGTTATGTAAATAACTATGACACATGTTTTAACTATCCTTATATATGCGATTTTATAGGAACGTTCCAAGATTTTAAATATTTTAATATTGATTCTTTTAAAGTATCTACATTTCTAATAAGAAATGATTGTTTTCTTACCTAAAAATTGTTTTGTTACCATAAGTTGCATGTTGCTATCAAAAAATATTTTCCGATGTCAGGCTTATGATTAATTTAAAATATACAAGTAATTTGCAAAAGCCCAACATTACTGTGCTTCAATGAGGCACAAGGGTATAAAACCTAAAAACACAATATTTCTTCTAAAAACAACATGTAGCAATTTAACGCATAAAATGTCTAAAATTATTACCAAAACTTCCAAATTCTTCACTACCTTCGCATACAATGCTTGCAGGTAATTAAAAACAAAATGTATCAAAGTATGGCACGATCTACGGTTTCAGCGAACTGGTCTGAATATAATTAAGTGGACGAAATATAATTAAGTGGACGAAACCGTTGTGAAGCATCCATCTCACCGGATTTTGCGATGAGTAATATTTAACCACTTTGTAGCGAGGACCAGTTCCTGTAATTTATCTAGTATGCAACATTTCGATCTGACGCTGATTTAACGATGCGATTAAATGACAACACCAAACCGTCAGTTGTTTTGTCTTTTCCGAATTTTAACTTAACAGCGCTAGCGAAATAGAGTATGAATCAAAAACTTCTATTGATACGAACAACATATCAGTATTTTTTATTAGTTGTCATATATCAACTTAAAGAAGATTTATAAATTGTAGCTAATGTTTAAGATAATGTGTGATACATTTTTTATTTTAATAGATGAAAAATATTTTTTTTAAATGTTTTTAATTCTTAATTACATAATGATCATACATTAATACATAAGCATTTAGCATACCATATAATATAAAATTTAATGCATTAAATAATGAAATTTTAAGAATTGCAACAATATGTAATGATATTGGCTTTCTTCAAAATCATTTAAATAATTTTATAGATACATATTTTAAACTAGGTTACTATAAAAATAAAATTAAACAGAAAATAGTTAAAAATATAAATCAACATCACATTAAAATATATTAAAACGATTATTAATTTATATCGTAAAGATGACATATTTAAATTTGTAAATATATTTTTGCATGAGCATTCATGCATACCATATAATATTAAATATAATACATTAATTAATGAAAGTTTAAGAATTGCAATAATATGTAATTAATCATTTTTATTCAATGCGTGAACTAATTTATCCAAGTAGCCTTATTCTTAATAAAACCAATATTAATGATAAAAAAGGTGTATATCTAGAAATGAACATTTAATTAACATTAACTAAAACTACTTTTAATTTATATCGTAAAGATGACATTTAAATTTACAATAAACATATTTTTTGTATGAGCATTCATGCAAACCATATAATATAAAATATAATACATTGAATACTAAAATTTTAAGAATTGTAACAATTTGTAACGATATTGTATTTCTTAAAAATCATTTAAATAATTTAATATATACATATTTTAAACTACGTTACTATAAAAATACCATCAGTCAGAAAATAGTAAAATATATAAATCAACACAATAATATAAAAAATAAATTTAAACTCTTAAGCGGAAAATTTTTATTGATGGATAATAAATAATATATTTTGTATTAGAATAAGATACTAGATAGTTTTATCAGAGGAAATACGTCATTAGCATGTATTTGGCCCCGCTGCTATGTTAGGTCTAGGAGTAGGGTCGAAACCTGATAGCATAGCAGTTCCTTCTGATGACCTCTAATTATTAGTCTGATACAACGTCTCTTATTTATTAGTTAATTCATAAAAATTGACTTATTTTAAATTTCTATTTTTAATTTCGTTTTGATATAAGTTATATGAAATTATAAAATTATTTATAATTATTTATTATTTTATTATTTTATTTTTATTATCATTATGTTTTATTTATAAATAATTTATAAATACACTAAGTTACCTTATCTGCCAATAAGTAATTTCATAAAACACCTAAAGAATAAAAGCAAATTTGGAGTTTAACAATTAATAAATTATTACTAAAAATTATATTAATTAAATATTACAAATACCAAGGCCAAGCAGTGACTTGTAGACTATACATTTTAAGTAAATAGATTTCGTGATGGAGGAAATTGACATCAATTTCGACAATCCGTCAAAGAGTGTTCGATGGATTTTACAGTAATCGATTATAATTATATAATAAAATTTCTTATATTATACAAATAGTTGAACTCTCTTAATTTTAAATTGCGTATTCTTAATATTTACATCTGTGAGCTAAGATTTTTTCGATTGTGGCACGATATTATCCTCACAGGTATTGATCTTATTGTTAATACAGCAGGACGCTACTAATCAGTCTGGGTGGGTCTCATCAGCTGCTGACCCAGACCTACATTTCACGTTTCGACCCTTATTATCTGCTTTCTCCGTACACTGATGCTGATCGGATTTAAACTCCGGATGTCTGTATCGCGAATCAACGTTACATCCACTAGGCTATTATTAGTAATATTAAATGTTTTTTAAAGTAATATTTAATATTTAATATTATTAGTTTAAATGATATTATTAAAATAATAATGTTATTAATATCTTAAATAATATATAATATTACTTTAAATATTATTAATATTTAAAGTATTAATATATAATACTTTAGGTTAATTTTTCACTTTCTCAATGATGCATTTTTAAAAAATCGCTAAAATTTTAATAGCTATTCGGTTAACATTTTTAATTGGTTCTGCTCGTTTCAATTAATTCTTCATTGGAAAAATGACATTAAATGATATTATAAATATGTATTTAAACGTATAACATTCTTTTTAAAATGCACGAATGTTTTGTCTCGGTAATTTGTCCAAATTTTTAGGATATGACATTTTTTGCAATTCATTTACCGGATTTTTATCTTCATATGAATTAATGTCATTACAATATGAAAATATCACACCCGCTAAATTCCATCAGTATTATGAATTAATGTAAAGTAACTTAGGTTGCTGGTATTACAGCAGTACAAGCGATCTTAAAGGCCTGTTATCTTGGAACATTATACGGGAATAAACTAATTTAAAGGCTACGGAATATGTTTGTATCTATATTTGTATCAAAGGTTTTCACTTTAATCTAGCAGCTATCGCTGCCATCTTCTTAGAATACACAATTTTTATTTTCGGAAAGTAACATTTCTAAAATTTAGATTTTGGATATACAAAGTACAAGTGTCGTTGGTTATTTTGATAACCAAAATTTAAATTTAAATACTTTAATTTTTGTAATTTAATTTATCGGGTTTATTTACTACTTAAATAATACTCGTAAAATCTCAAGCTTCCAGGGAATAAAATAGAATTTATTTTATGTGGCAAACGTGGACGTTCCCACTTAAATATCCATTAAAATGAAAAACAAACAAACAAATTCAGTATTGTACATTTGCAAAAAAATTGTAAAAAAAATAATATGTCAGGTTTATAGTTAGCATTACCGACAATGGATTTTGGTATTAATGGACAAGCTATATACGCCAGATGGACATATGTGAAATGAAGAAAGATCGGGTCATACTTTATCTAGGGAGATGAGTTGGATTGAAAATAGCTGTTTAAAGGTGAAAAAGAAGGAAGATGAGTAATTGTCAACGGGAAAGTGGTTTCATACTAGTAGACCAGAAATATGGTATGAGGGGGGGTCATAATTAGTGCAATATCTAGGAATGGCTAAGAGACATGTACGACTGGATCGTAGAATTAGAGAAGATATATGGACTGCATCGTAGGAAGAAAGTTTAAGATAGGATGTGAGTCGGATAGACGGAAACGAAAAACAAGAAATAGTAAGAGCATGGTGATGTGTTGAGAAATGCTAGCCCAATTTAGAAGCAATATATTGCAAGAAATATGATCAAGGCGTCGGAAGCGAAATAAGACACGATCGGAGGTGTGAATAACGAGTTGACAAGGGCGTAGTAAGGTTTTGGGTAAGTTGGCTAGTAAACTAAGACAATAGTCCAGCTGCGAGAAGAGAAGTGAGGAAATAAGTTGTCTACAGGTGAGCAGATTAACTATTCTACGAATACATCGAAGGTGCACTATCTAGGAATGGTTGGATTGAAAGGCGCTGTTTAAATGTGTGAAAAGAGGAGGATAAGCGAATGTCAACGGGAGGGCGGTTCAATGCTAGTTTTCCAGAAAAATGGTATTCGCGGATGCCATAATTAGTGCAATATCTAGGAATGGCTAAGATAGCTATGTGATTGGATTGTATAGTTAGAAAAAATATATGGACTGATTAGTAGAAAAGAAGTTTAAGATAGAATGGTTAGTCGGACACACGGAAACGAAAAACAATAAATAGGAAGGGCATGGTGAGGTGCTGAGAAATGCTAGGCCAATTGAGAACAATATATGTCAAGAAATATGATCAAAGCGTCGGAGGCGTAATTAGGTACGAGCGGCTGTGTGGTTAACGAGTTGACAAGGGCGTAGTAAGAATTTGGGTAAGTTTACTGTAAACTGAGACAGTAGTTAAAGAAGTGAGTAAGAATTGAGTTTTGATAGAACGAGATGTTCGAGAAGTTTGAAGGATGATTTCTTAAGTAGAGTACGTTCGACTGCGGTCTTTCAGGAAGAAGGGAAAGTATTACTTCGAATGGAAGTATTAAATAAGGTGATGAGGAAATGGGTAATAATTGGACAGATTATCTTAAGAAGATAATTGGGAGTCAGCCATATAAACGCTGAACGCTTTTTTCTAATACTTTAAATTTTAATACACAAAGATTGCGATGCGGAACAAATGCTGCACAATTTTCTCGAGAAAGTCACATATTACAAAACGTGACTGCACTGGAATAAGAAACATACGGTGTCTTCATATAATCAAAAGATAACATAATTATGAAATATCCATTTGTGACCAAATAAATAAAATGAGAACCATTGTCAATATGAGTGTTAGCACTCATACAGTGTTAGCTGTATGAGTGTTAACTATGATGCATACTATGAGTGTTAGCACTTACATTTGCAAAATGTAAGACGAAAGTCTTTAATTAAATCTAAATGCCAATAAAGAAGACAAGTCGAGTGATCGTCAGACCAAAAGGATCAATCGTGAACATCAGTTCACGAATATTAGTGAACATCAGTTGATTTTCACTAATATTGAAATGTAGCATACTGCTGTTTAATCCTATAAATAGGATTAAAGTAGCGTGAAGAATAAAAATAGTCATCAAAATCTCAATGGTAACAATAACTGCCCAGGTAAATCAACTTAAAATATTATTGTATATTAATATACAATAATTATTATTAATATTAATAATAATGTAAGGTCGTGGGACAGCTACAGTTCCGGTTACAGCTTTCTAACGATAATCGTTACCACATAAAAGTAGAATTGACCGATTATTCTAATTAGAATAATTAAGAAAACTATTATATTTTTTAAACGCAGAGAATTTTATCTTTCAAAAGATGTTTTAGTTATATAAATTGAATTGAAATATAACCATTATTTTTCAAAGAGTTAGTTTTGCTCTCATAGACGAATGTATGCGGCGAGAGTCCGTTGAAATTGGTTTTATTACGTAATGTCGCCAATACTTGTTTTCTCCATAGAATATGTTCTTTCCTCTCTTCTCAGGCGGGCGGAAGGAGCGAATGCTTGAAAGGAAACTATCATTTTAGTATCGTCTAGAATGACCGGATATAATAGTGTATATTAGTGACTCATCCGTCCGTTTTACTCAACGAATACGTGTCTGTATGATAGTGATCGATTACACTCAAAGAAAAACTAAAATAAAACTGTATATGCTTTCGGATACCAATTTACAGACACGTATCGGGATTAATTTTGTTCAATGTAAAAAAATATACGTTTTAATCTGAAATAGCAACATCTTGAATAACTCAAAAGTCAATTAAAATGGAGAACGGCTATTAATTATAGAAGGTAACACTTACTTTCACCATGAAATATGTATTATATCGACAAACAATCGTATTCACAATATTTTATTTGCAATTTATTTTAAGTCAACGTTATTACAATTTAATCGAACTATATTTAGCCGCCAACTTTGTTGATCATTTATATATTATTTCTGTCATTACCCAAAATTCACGACCGTAAGTGATTTGTGACAACTTTAAAGCAGATACACGATCGAACACTTTTTCCTCATACACGAATTACAATTATTAGTACAAGCAAGGGTTGCTTGAGAGTTAAGAGATGATCAATAATTCTACAAAAAAATCTGCTTTGTTTTATTTTGCAAATATCAAATATCAATTACTAAATATCAAATAGCAAATAGAATTTTTGTTGCAAAGAAAAATCTTTTTTTTGCATATATCCTTGAATTATTTATCGTTTCCTCCATAAACTTTATTATCAACTATTTTACCAATATTTTTCAATATTTTCAGTAAAACATTGTTTTTCAACAAATTCAGTGTCATGCCATTTATGCAATTTAAACGCACGCACTACTTTATAAATAATCATTAAGGTTGCAATGAACATTTTAATTTCTTCGTATTACTTAAAAATTTACATTTTATTAATCAACATTTTAAATGTGGCAATTAAATCAGCTAACTTTAATAATTTATTAAATTATTTAATAATAATTTAATTTTTTAAATTAAGTTTATAAATTATTATTTAATTATTATTATTATCATTGCATTATTTTTTAAATAATTTAATAATTTTATTTTTTATTATTTATTTAGTAAATTTAATTATAATAAAAATGTTGTGAAATTTATGAATAAATCAGATCAGACTAAGTTTACGTATTTTATAGTATTTATAAATTAAAAGGTTGCTTAATAAAATTTTAATAATTAATAATTAAATAATAAATAATTATAAATAATAAATAATTATAAATTATAAATAATTATGAAATAAGATTTTATAAAATTTATATTTATAAAGTTAAAATTTAAATTTAAAATTTAAATACTCAAATGTCACTAATATACAATATACCGATTATAACATCAGATCCACGTTGCACATTAAGCATTCTCTTTGTTCATCATTCTTTAAAATAAGAACCACACTTCCAGTTTGTTAATCAATTGTAGTATCCCACCCTTCGTTTAAATGTAAAGTTGTAAAGACGTCTTAAAAATAATATTCATTCAATGCTGGGTGTCTTTAAATCTTTGGTCAATTTCATCAATACAAAAACAAATTAAATCAGCTAACTGAGTCTACGTATTGTTATATAATTATAAAATAAACAAAACATAATAATGCTAAATCAAAATTTAATAATTAAATAATAAAATTAATAATTGTTTTTAGATTTTCTATAATTTTAATCAAGTTAAAAAATAAAAATAAAAAATAAAATTTAAAATAAACGTCATTTTTATGAATTGACTAATAAATAACAGACGTTGTATCAGAATAAGAATTAGAGGTCATCAGGAGGAACTGCTATGCTATCAGGTTTCGGCCCCTAACTCCTCTACCCAACATAGCAGCGGGGCCAAATACATGCTAATGATGTATTTCCTCTGAAATAACTATCTAGTATCTTATTCTAATGCAAAGTATATTATTTATTATTCATCCATAAAAATTTGCCACTTAAGAGTTTAAATTTATTCTTTATATTATTGTGTTGATTTATATATTTTACTATTTTCTGCTTGATGTTATTTTTATAGTAACCTAGTTTAAAATATGTATCTATTAAATTATTTAAATGATTTTTAAGAAAGCCAATATCATTACATATTGTTGCAATTCTTAAAATTTCATTATTTAATGTATTATATTTTATATTATATGGTATGCATGAATGCTCATGCAAAAATATGTTTCTTGTAAATTTAAATATGTCATCTTTACGATATAAATTAATAGTAGTTTTAGTTAATGTTAATTTAATGTTCATATCTAGATATACACCTTCTTTATCATTAATATTGGTTTTGTTAAGAATAAGGCTTTCTGGATAAATGTGCTCACTAATTGAATAAAAATTATTAGAATTAAATACACATATATCATCAATGTATCGAAACATATATTTCATATATTTATATTGTTTAGATTTAGTTTTTACACAGTTATGAACAAATTCATATTCTATAAAGCTTAAAAACAAGTCAGCTATAATTGGGCTACTATTACCACCCATTGGAACACCTTTTACTTGTCTAAATATAGATGTCCCTACTTTTAAATAATTTTGATTTATCAAAATATTTAAGGATTCTATTAATTCAATTTTATCCATATATTTATATTTATTTGATGGTTTAATTTTTGTTAGATAGGCGTTATAATTATTATAACATATATATGTATATCTTTTTCCGAATATAAGATTAATTAATTTTACTAACGCTTCTTTAATATCTACTAAATCTAGATTTGTATAAAGCGTACTAAAATCGTATGTATTTATATTTTGAAAATTTATTCCTTTTGTCTGTTCTAAAAATTCTTTTGTAGAATTAATACTGAAATAGTGTTTTATACCAGTATTAATTTCGATTACCTTGCAATATTTTTTAAAATGTGCTTTAATTACTTTAAGCATTTTATTCATATAAACAGAAAGTGGTTTTAATGTACATTTAAACGCACTACATATGAACCTAGGTTTTATTGGATTTTTATGTAATTTTGGATTCCAATATAATATAGGTATAGTTTTATTATCTAATTCAACCTTTATACCCTTTTTATCCATTATAGAACAGTGACTTGTAATAATTGATTCTAAACTCAACTCACTACGTTCATATGCTGGATTTACATTTAAATCATTAGAATTAACCTCTTTCATTAGTATATCATAATAAAGCTTTTTGCATATGAAGACAAAGTTATTACTAGCTTTATCAATAGTTGTTATTATATAGTTATCCTTTAATTTAGTAAGTTCTTTATACATATCTTTATTAATTTTATCTTTCCTTTTATAATTGTTTGTTATTTTCATTTTATTTTTAATTTTATCAAATATATAATCTTTCCAAATTTTTATCTTAGATATATTCGAGCTTTCACTATTAATCAGCTTACTAAAGTAATCATTTAAGTTATTATATAACGAACTGTATATTTTATTTTTGTCGTTGTTGTTATTTAATCTATATTTATACCCTTTCGATAGCAGCTTTCTTAATTCACAATTTTCAATTAATTCTAGATTATGGGTACATATATGTTCATTTATTTTATCAAAACTAAGACTTTTACAATTGCATTCTGTTTCCATTATGTTTCTAATATTATCGTTACATATTGATTTTAATTCTTTATTATAATTACAAATTTTTCGTCCTAATGGTGGTAGGAGTTTATACCTTATTTTAGGAATATATTTACTTAAATCTGACCCTATTATTTCTTTACTTTTAGAATTATTTAAAAGTCCGGCTATATTTATGTTATCTATACATTTATTAATGAAGTTTATGGTTAATGTATATTTTCTATTGTTATTATTTACATTTATTGTACGATTATAGTATTTTGTATTACAATAACTGTCTATTATACAACTTAGCCTATCATAGTCGTTAATTAATTTTTGATTTATTGAACATATGATATCTTTAGAAAAACTTCTTATATTTACATAAAGATCTTTTAGCTTATTATCACTTAAAAGTTGTTTTAATATTTCTAATTGTTCATTTATATACATATCTTTTTTAATATTTTTAACTCTATTTTTCCTATTCCTTTTATCACCATGACTTCTTGGTTTGCGTTTAACCGGATTATTATAATATAGTTGTTTATTATGTATTATACTACTTCTGCCAATTCCTTGTACCACGTCATTTAATCCTAATGGGTACATGGAATTAAGCGTTTTAATCCAAAAATCTTCTTTTTCTAATAGTTTTTGATTTAATATAGAAATGTTTTCTTCGATAATATGTTCTAAAATAAATAATTTACAGTTTTTAATATCATGTCCTATTAATCTCATATGTTTATGAAATATAGTTTGACTATTATGCTGTATATTATATATGTGTTGCCTAAACCTAGTTTTTAACATTTGATATGTTTTTCCTATATATTGCAATCCACATGTGCATTGTATTAGATACACTACACCTGCGGTATTGCAGTTACAATTATTATTAATATTTAATGAAAAACATTTGTTTGTCGTATTACTTACGATACAATTATTATTATTTATAACATCACAAACTATACAATTTTTTCTGTTACATTTAAAAGATCTAAAATTGAAATCATTAGTACTTACGTATTTTTCCAATATTGTTGAGTACATGTAACTTTTAAGTCATAATTTTTAACGTTGCTTTTTCGGTGTCGCCACCTAGTTTAGTTGACTCAGACTAAACTTACAACGGGCCATCCAGCAGCATCTGACAGGGGGCTGCCCTGCTTAAGGCGGTTGCAGGCTGGAACAAGATCTATAAAGATCTACCACCTTCACTCCACGCGCTACGCGACCTAGCTATTGGCCATTACCTGGTCTCTTAAACGTGATCACGTGAAGCAGTTTACATTTTAAAGTGTAAACACCTTGGGATGCAAACTTCTCCCTTTTTTAAGAATTAATAATTCATGCTTGTTTGAAAATAAGAAAAAATAATAGTAAAGTCGTAACCAATAATACATAGTTTCAGTATTTCTGACAGAGGTCATATTACCGGGAAAACAAAGTCCACAGGTCAATAATAACATGTCAGTAGAACAAATTAAATCAGCTAACTGAGTCTACGTATTGTTATATAATTATAAAATAAACAAAACATAATAATGCTAAATCAAAATTTAATAATTAAATAATAAAATTAATAATTGTTTTTAGATTTTCTATAATTTTAATCAAGTTAAAAAATAAAAAATAAAAATAAAATTTAAAATAAACGTCATTTTTATGAATTGACTAATAAATAACAGGCGTTGTATCAGAATAAGAATTAGAGGTCATCAGGAGGAACTGCTATGCTATCAGGTTTCGGCCCCTAACTCCTCTACCCAACATAGCAGCGGGGCCAAATACATGCTAATGATGTATTTCCTCTGAAATAACTATCTAGTATCTTATTCTAATGCAAAGTATATTATTTATTATTCATCCATAAAAATTTGCCACTTAAGAGTTTAAATTTATTCTTTATATTATTGTGTTGATTTATATATTTTACTATTTTCTGCTTGATGTTATTTTTATAGTAACCTAGTTTAAAATATGTATCTATTAAATTATTTAAATGATTTTTAAGAAAGCCAATATCATTACATATTGTTGCAATTCTTAAAATTTCATTATTTAATGTATTATATTTTATATTATATGGTATGCATGAATGCTCATGCAATCAGCGAATTATGCAGCGAATTATCAAAACAGCGAATTATGCAGCGAATTATACAATCGCGACTACTTTGTTTACTGTGATTAGATTTTCGTCCTTTAATTCTACGTACTTTTATATTAGAATAAAATATAAGTATGCAGAATTAAAAGTATCAATGATCCGTATTCACCTGATCAAAGAAATTTCTAAGATTTTATTTCCAATTAGTAATGTCGATGTTAACTAGCATCAACATCAGTTATATGCAAAAACTAGTGTTATTTCCCGAGACGAAACATTTCACAATCCTGCAATGTGTCTTTGATGCTAGCCTACATTCAAACTGTAAACTATCATCGAGCTTTACAAAACCAACCCTATTTGTATCTACGGCTACAAAATAAGATACTTTAATCTTTCGAACGTCATATTCGTACTGTTAATGCTCAATTCGACAGTACTGAACGATCAACTAAATGATTTAAGCATTTGACATCTGGGAAGCAAGGGTTTGAATTCGTACCCTCTTTGATCTACATTCTTCACATAAATGAAGAATACCGTCTTTGATCTACATCCTTCACATAAATGAAGAATACCGTCTTTGATCTACATTCTTCACTTTTTAAAAAGTTAGATAAAAAAATAGTTTCGTCTAACTTATTTAATTTTATAAATTTAATTTTACATTATGTAATATTGTGTAAAATATAAACATCTACATTTTTAGCTGTGTACCCATTCCGGAGGGGATTGGCCGATTCGTTAGGCTGTCAAACCATACGGCAAAATTTTCCACTTTAATTTTGTTTTAACTTGACCGATCCCCATGAGTGGATCGTTCTTCAATCCATATCTTATTTTAGTGATCATCATTCGGGTCAAAACTTCATTGTTTATGCGGATCATCAAGTAGCAAATCATCGCAATATTCTTAATTCCGAGCTGACGCTCGTCCAAAATCATCCTTATTCATCATATAGGATCCGGCTCCCCTACAATATTGTAATGAATGCACTGGTTGCATGAACAATACCATTTGTTTTATACAAGAGTCGTGGCTATAAAGTTCTTTAAACTTTATAGATTGTTTAAAATTATTTTAGACTAAAGATTATTGTTTTTAATAGACTTGACTAATTAGTGATTGGATGATTAGTTCCAATTATTGGATGCGTATTTAGAACAAGCTTGTGAATTCTGGGTAGCAATGTATATAGTTATAGTTGGCTTTGATAGAACGTACATTTAAATACTAGTATTGAACGAAGTGTTTATTGTTAACGCTATTTAATAAGTTACGTCTGAATAGCGTAGAATTATTGAAACTGCATAGCGTTTAACCTAAAAACTGCAGAACAATATGCATTTGTAATCCTTTAAGTACTTTGTTTCAGTGCATGTGTACTGCTAATTCGTAAGTATATCGATAATTATTAATATTAATAATATATTAATTTATTTAATAAATTAAATAAATTGTAATAATTTATTATCCGCAAATATGACCATTAAAGGAAACGTTGTTATATTGCCTCATAATTGAAAATGTGCACATATTCTGCCTAACAATTTGATTGCTTCCAGTTAAACTCCCTGGCCTTTTCATTAATTTTGTCGCATTAGTAATTGAAGAAGCTGGTCGATCACGGGCTGAACAAAAGTCCCGAAAATACTGGATGTGGCTGTGTTCTTCCAATTCAAAGTATATCGATAATTATTGAACAATCTTGAAAGGGCTTAGTTCGTCATAAAGTCCTTTGACACACCTTTGAAGTTCTCGAGTCATTATTTAGTCAAAACATGTTTTTAATTTTATAATTTGAATTTTTATATTTTAAAAATTATTATCGTTAATAATGATTAGTAATATTAATGATATAATAATTTATTTATCGAAAGGCCCGAAAACACAATTACGCTGATTGTTATAGAACAAACCAGATTTATGATTTAAGGGACAATTGAATGAGAATTAAAATAACAGTATTTTACTACTTGTGGTCTAGATAAGCGTTCTAAAGCAAACATTTTAAATTAAAGAGTTGCTGGCTACCTAAAATTACAATTTGAACAATAAATGTGTTTCTAAATAATAAATATTTGAAATTGATAATAAAATGGAATAATTAAATCAATCTTTTGTGCATTAAATTATTAGATAAGCTAACAGTCTACGCATTTTATATTATTTATAAATTAAAAATAATTCGTTGCTGATTTGATCGATTGCAGTCGCGTGATTCTTTTTTAGGATTCGTAGCAAGCTTTTATCGATGCCGTCGGATGCATCGAGAACATTTATCAATTATTAATGATAATTATTATTTATTATGTTATAAGAATATTATTATATTATTTATTATATATTAATATCGATATTATATCGATAATTATCAAACTTTTTGATAATAAAAATTGATTCATAAATAGTTGAGCATGTCCTGACTAAAATATCGATGTCAATTAAATGCAGTATTTATTTTAATCATAAATTTATTCGATATTTATTTCATATTTATGGATATATTAACATCATCGTAATTTCTTATTGTTATATTATATATCAAAACTCATCTAAAATTCCTTCTTTGTGCTACCCTGAACACAACAATTATTTACTTGTGTTCGAGTTATTCAGCCATTTATGTTTGCTTTTGCTAAGCTGTTTAAACATGCCGAGGAGTTTAAATCAAGCTTTAATAATGTTTAGTCAAAATTTAATCCGATAATTCATTTTAATCGGACATTTAGTCGGACATCTCGTTTGGCAAAAAGGAATTAAGTATTTGTTAATTTCATTTCTAATCATTTTTTAATTGATACACAAATGCTTATGTGATATGTTCTTATTTGTGATTCGTGCTTTATCATATATGCTTTACAGCTAAAATTTCGGGTACAACAATTAAAGCCTATTTTTAGAAATATCTTTTATCTATTAACATGCATACCAATTTTAAACCTTACAAGCTTAAAATAATTACCTGGAAGAATTCTAGTAAATAATTCTAAGTAAAATTAACTTTTAAATTACTAAATGTCAATAACAAATATTGCTTAATAAATTTAAAAATTGCTTTTAAATTAAGCAATCTAGTATTGCTATTCTTTTGCTGTGCTGTATACGGAAGATTTTTTCGTATTTATCAATTATTTACTGCGAATACAGAAAATGTCTTCAACATATCGATTCTAGTGTGCATGCAGGGTGTTAAATCTTGAATATTATAACAAGATTACTGATTTCATTTAATTATTTGTGAAATGCAATTACTGTTAATTACAAGTAGATTGTAAAAATACCTAATTTTACAAAGTATACGTATATCAATAAACCAATCAATTCTAACATTATTCACATATTAAAATTAATAATTAAATGGTACGCTGATTGTTTTGGTTGAGAAACAAAAAGATACTTGATATACCACACCTGGTAGTATTTTATCTTTTATTTTAAGACTTATATTAGTTATTTTAGTAATATGTTTACTTATATCTGATCATATCATTTCTTCACTTTTAGAATTATTTAAAAGTCTACCTATATTTATGTTATCTATACATTTATTAATGAATTTTATGGTCAGTGTATATTTTGTTATTATTAACATTTATTGTCCGATTATAGTATTTTGTATTACAATAACTGTATATTATACGACTTGACCTTTTGAAGAGTAATCGAAATTAAGACTTACGATGTATAATAAGAATAAGGATTAGAGGTCATAAGGAGGATCTGCTATGCTATCAGGTTTCGGCACCTATTCCTCGACCCAACATAGCAAGGCGACATAACGGATATGCTACTGTCATATTTCCTTTCATGAATTTGTATTTTATATTACAATAACTGTCTATTATACAACTTAGCCTATTATAATCGCTAATTTATCTTTGATTTATTGAACATATGATATCTTTAGAAAAACTTCTTATATTTACATAAAGATCTTTCAGCTTATTATCTCTTAAAAGTTGTTTTAATATTTCTAATTGTTCATTTATATACATATCTTTTTTAATATTTTTAAGTCTATTTTTCTTATTCCTTTTATCACCATGACTTCTTGGTTTGCGTTTAACCGGATTATTATAATATAGTTGTTTATTATGTATTATACTACTTCTACCAATTCCTTGTACCACGTCATTCAATCCTAATCGATATATGGAATTAAGCGTTTTAACTCAATAAAAACTATAAGTTGAAAGTTGTTTTGATATTTTAAATTTTTCATAAAAATACATATATTTTTTATATTTTTTATTTTATTTTTCTTGTTTCGTTTATCAACATGACTTATTTACTTATATTTAACCAAATTATTACAAAATGTTAGTTTATTTAAAAATAGCATAAAAAATAACTAATAAAATGCGTAAAAACAAGCACATAAAAAACAAGCTCGTTTGTTATTTACCACTTCTGATAATTCTTTGTACTACGTCGTTAAATCCAAATGTCATTTAGCGCTTTGATCCACACATGTTATCTACATTCGATGCATACAACAGAGCGCTTTAATTTAATCCACATACAACTGAGCGCTTTAATTTAATCCACATACAACTAGGCGCTTTAACTTAATCCGAACACAATTGTGCGCTTTAATTTAATCCGAATACAATTGTGCGCTTTAACTTAATCCGAATACAATTGTGCGCTTTAATCCACATTCGATGCGTCAATGATTTCGTTTATGTAAAAATGCTGATATTTGAAATTTTAGTTGAAATCACGAAATACTCGTATCAATTTTGACATAGAAAATATAATTAACAATATGAAATGTACAAATACATTGCTCGTTTTTCTCGTCTTTTATAATCATATTTTTAACCATGGCCTACCGCTCTAATATAAACCAGATTATTCGATTAATAAAATCATGTAAATTAGAAGAAAGATGGCAAAAACCAACGCAAAATTTATTAAATTGAATATTTCGATGCCTAGCTGGCATCATCTTCAGCAATTGTAATTTGCTAGAACACTTTAATTTTCTAGCAAATTACAATTGCTGAAGATGATGCCAGCTAGGCATCGAAATATTCAATTTAATAAATTTTGCGTTGGTTTTTGCCATCTTTCTTTTAATTTAAATGCTATTACACCGTCGCAATCCTCATTCAAATTCAATTTAATACAATCATGTTCTTTAAAATTGCTGGTTTCTTTTTTTCGTAATCTTGTTGCTATTTTATACATACATTCTGCTCAATTTCTATGCAAATTTGCGTTCGCTTGTAATAATAAAGATTTTAATAATAAAGGTCATTATAAGTATTGACCTCTTTATATCAATTGGCGACGATTACTGCATATTCATTGTGTACATCGTTTTTATTATTCAATGCAAAAATGTTCAGCAGTCAATGGATAATATTTGAAATACGAATTTGAATTTATTTAAAAACATACAAGATCTCTCTTGTAGATAATGCAATTGTATACAACCCAATGATTTTATTAAAAAGAATTTTTAGTGAATAATTGTTAAGCGTAATGTCGTATATAAACGTAATTTCATTACCAAATTAGGTCAACAATATTCAATGTGTTTCTAAATGTGAACTATTTTTGAAGTGTTATCTTTATGGATTTTTAATTAAGCCCATTTTAAATTAATTTTGTAGACAAATATTTTAAACAATAGTGAAACTTACTTTTGAATAAGCAAAAGTAAGTTTTTTTTTTAGCTTTTTGGAACAAAAAAACTCAGAAATTATTTGCCTTGCACATTTTATAAATACCGTCAAATTATTAAATTATTGATAGCCAATCTTTTAAATTTCATTTCCATCTCCACATTTTTATGTAGCCCCTTAAGATGCTCTGTCCATGCCTCGTGAAATTCGGTAGAAATATACTAAATGCTTTTAAGTGCGTGATACACTAAACTTAAGAGAATAGATAGGGTGTGTTAATTGTTCTTCAAACGAATTTGTTGTTGCAGTACCATTTGTCGTTGCCATTAAGCCCATATCTGTTAAGCTAATGATACACAAATAATCATTACCAGGGATTTTAATGTGATGAACGATAACATCCAACATCATATACTGCTATATTTGCGTCATTGATAGCAAATCAGATAAATGAGCGATGTATTTTGTAATGTGAATATCATAATTTTAAGATTGTCTATTATATAAAAATTTCTATAATTGAGATATGTGTTAAGTTAAAACACATGTGTGTATTTACACACAAACATTTATATACGTCATATATACCCATATTTCTTGCAAATTGTTTTCTCGTAGAAAAAAGTTAATACTCGATCCAATAGATGTTAATACAATATATGTTAATGTCAATGCTGATATCTAAATAAATACCTTCTTGTTCGTTAATTAAAGTTTTATTAAATAAAAATTATTAGAGTTAAATAAACATATAGCATCAATATATCGAAATATATATTTCATATCTTTATATAATTTAGATTTATCTTTTAAATTTATTTATATAATTTAGATTTATTATTTAGATTTATTTTAATATTTTGTTGATTTATATACTTAAGTATTTTCTGTTTGATGGTATTTTTATAGTAACCTAGTTTGAAATATGTTTTAAATTATATAAATGATTTTGAAGAAAGCCAATATCATTACAAATTGTTGCAATTCTTAAAATTTCATTATTCAATGTATTATTATATGGGATGCATAAATCAACATTACATATTGTTGCAATTCTTAAAATTTCATTATTTAATGTATTATATTTTATATTATATGGTATGCATGAATGCTCATGCAAAAATATGTTTATTGTAAATTTAAATATGTCATCTTTACGATATAAATTAATAGTAGTTTTAATTGATGTTAATTTAATGTTCATATCTAGATATACACCTTCTTTATCATTAATATTAGTTTTATTAAGAATAAGGTTACCTGGATAAATTTGTTCACTTTTTGAATAAAACTTATTAGAATTCAATACACATATATCATCAATCTACCGAAACATATATTTATATATTCCACTTATTAAGGAATTATTGATTAATTATTGATTTAACTATTAAGAATTATAGATTTATTTAAAAAATATTTTTATTTTAAAAAATTCAATTTTTATAAATTTAATAACGATATGTATACGATACATTAGAATTGACATTAGCGATTTGTATTTGTTTATAAAATTGTTTCACTTTACATTATTTCACTTTCACATAAAAATATGGATAAAATTCAATTTTTTCACAGAAAGAACTGATCTATTTTTTTTACAAAAAATACATTAGTTAACTACGTAATTTCCAATACGTAGTTTGGAAAATACGTATTTTTTCATAAATATTTTCCGATTAAGAGTTAACTGTTTTTAAATAATTTGATTGTTTATTCAAATAAAATTAATTTTTTAATTAATTAAATTAATTTAATGAAATTAATTAAATTTCTTATTATGTTTTCCCTAATGAAATTTGATTATCTAATGTAATATCTTATTCTAATACAGAGTAATTTAATATCATAAATATTAAAAAATACTAATGTTTATCATAAATACTAAATATGGAAAATCGCATGAGCTAATAAAGCTCTCGTAAAAAGCTCTTGCTTTTTAAATACAAAGCACTAAATGTAAGTTAACTCACTTGAGTACCGGTACTCATTTTTGAATCTAGAATTTTAATCGACAAAAAGATTTAAACGAAATAATGCTTAATAACTTTTAAAAGATTAAAAGTTAATTTAGTTAACTCGATTTCCTTAATAATTTAAGTTTCGTTTATTTTATAAAGAATATAATTTTAAGCTCGATAAATAATTACATTAACGTATATTATCAACTATTATAATTAATATTTACTAAGTTAGCTTACGTTAGTTTATATCAGTTAATATAGCAACTATTAAAACAAAAATGATTTAGTGTTTCAATGGGAATATTATATAATATTAAATCATAATAATATTATAATAAAGCTACTATAACTTTCAATTGAGACATTACTGATTTCGTGTTCTAATGTGAATTTTATAAGGAATTTAACATATTGTATTCTCTCTAATCATCATTAGTCACCATTAATCATATTAATCATCATTAATATATTTTTAAAAATATATTAATGCCGTAATATAAACGGTTATGTCACATGAACATATTTTTAAAAACATGATTAAGAACATTATTAAAAACATGTTTAATATATTAAACATGAATATATTTTTAAAAATATATTAATGCCGTAATATAAACGTTTATGTCACATGAACGTGCATTATTAACAATCAGAAATAATTAAAGCAATGCCTCGTACATTTTCGTGTATTTTTTTATTTTTTAAAATTAAAAAATAAAAGAAAATAAAAAGCTCTCTCTCTTTAGTGGAGAGAGTGAAGAAAATATTTATTTAATCTCGAATTTGCAATAGCCTACTGCTATCATCATCAGAAAAATATTTTTAATAAATAATTTATTATTTATTAAAAAATAAATAATTTTTATTTATTTAATTAAATAAATAAAAATATTAATTAATAATTAATTAATTTAATTAATTAATTTTTTATCCAATATGAGTAAACAATCAATTTATAATAGAAAATAAAATAATTAAACGTTTTAATTTTACCAAAGATTTTGTAATTACTTTTTAATGTGTCAACTGTAAATACTTTGCAATCGATTCTAAGCATCTTGGGTGGTAAATCCAAAATTTTCAGAGCATTTTCTGTAATTCAAAACGTGCTATGAATGTTATATCTGCCAAAGAACTTTGCGAGTACGACGACTTGGCCACAATGATGGTAGTTGATACAATGCTTGGATTTGAAACGCATAAAATGCTACAAAGGTCCGTATGAATAACCTATTTCTTTTCTGAAATGAATTTCTAAATATTTAAAATGCATAAGTAAAATGCTTTGAGTAAACGAGCAAATTACAATTTTATATTAAAATTGAATTGAAGGGAATTTGAAAATCAACAAGTTGTTGCAATAACCGTTTACATATTTTCTAGAACAGATACAACTTCTTAGAAATATAAATTTTCGAATTTATCGTTTTCGAATGACCTAGTGAGCATATCAGCATCGCCGCTCCACTGTTCGAATCCGGACAGCCTAACATTTTTATCCGGTTCGCCTCTAAAATTTGAAGCTGATGTATACAGAAAGATAAAGTTTGTTTTAATTTATCCGACCCTCACATAAAAGCAGGATTAAAATATGGCCTCGAAGTATCTAAGCATGATTATATATGATTCTATAAAATAAAAGCAATATAAACCACTTTCACAATCTTAGGATTTTGACCCCTTACTTCTATGTTAATATATTTTTTACGTGAATAAAAGTTAAATGTTAACTTTCTCCTCTCAAGGCGCCTCAGATTTAACTGCACAACTTTATCAAAATAGTTTATTCAATAAATTATTAAAACTATTTCGCTCAAATAGTTTTATACTCTCAAATACATTTATTATAGTTTTTATATGAAGTGCTAGCCGGATTGAACAAATACTTTTATTAAACTCATGTATAGTCAAGTATCTGTGCATAAATAGAGATAACGTTGATAAATAATAAAAGCATGTCTTTGGAATCCAGTTTGTCAATTAATAAATATTAATAAATATTATCGATTAATACATATTAATCGATAAAATTAATATTTTATCGATTCATTAAAACCTAAATTATTCAAAATGATCTAAGCAATTTCGAAAATTTAAATTCCACACAATTTATAAACCCGAATATAGACATTATGTTAACATACTATACTAAGACGAATGTTCCTGATATGTGCAATGTTCTTCACATTACGCATAGTGTATAATTATTAATATATTAAAATGACAAAATGTAAAAATGCTCTTTTTCACATTTTGTCCTTAATAGATTTTCGCTTCTAGATTTTACATTTTTGGATCTTAGCGGATATTTGTAAATGAATTCTCAATTTATATATTGATTTGTAGCATATTTGTGTGTTCATAAATGTGGCATAAATTTGGTCTAAAAGTTATTTAATTTTCTCTTGTGGTGTATCATTAAGTGTATATCATCTATATCTTGTAACGTAATCTGTATTCTCGACTATTTTTGTTTGCATAACAAAAAATGGCATAAAAGTAGAAAAAAAATGAGGTACGTACGTTACATTTATGCGTGCACTCAACTCCATTCTAAAATTGGCTAAAAGGAGGTGGAGCCTTCTCGCTGATTGCATTTTTCCTTATTTGTGGCACTTATGAGCCACAAAATAAGTCACTTGTATGTATGAAAGTAAACATACTTTTATATTATACACATACTTTTATATTTTTATACTTTATATTCAATATTAAAATAAAAATATTTTTATATAAACATATTTTCAATATAAAAATCGTCAAGTTTTTACATTTAGTTTTTTATAGTTTTATACTTTCATATTTTGTTGAGTATATTTTGTTAAGGTATTATATTTAGTTTTTTATATTTTTTAGTTTTTTTTTATATTAAATTTTTATATTTTTAATATAAAAACTTAATATAAAGTATATTTTAATATAAAATATACTTTTCATATAAAAGTATATTATACTTTTATACTTACACTTTTATATTAAATACAAACTTTTATTTAAATATAAAACTATTTTTATATGGCACTTGCATGTGCTACTGGCTATAAATAGTTAAATCCTGCAGTTTATTCGTCTCGATTTATAGTTGTTTGATCGTTGAATTTTTAGTTTCAAATCGTTTCCAAAGCGGATACAACCCAAATGGCGACAAATTTTAATTTGCTTTCGTGACGTAAACCAAGATTATGAATCTTGTTTTCAAAGACTTTTGTCATGCGATAGACTAGTTAATAAATTACGATGGAATCGTTCTCGTATTGATGAATTTCGCGATCACGTAAGTATTTATTTAGCGTTGTGTACTAACGTTTATTAAAAATTATTTTAAAGCATCTGTTAATTTCGGAATTTATTTTGTTTGAATGACGACATAGTAAATGAAACCGGAATATACCTGATGACTTTGACTATTATCGACTATTATGTTAATGTAATTTACTTTTAGTGGGAATTTAGAGTTAAATGTATACCTTCCTGCTTTTCAGCTATCTCAGATTTGTGTAGCTCTTAACAGGATAACTTAAGCTCTAGATTTGTGTAGCTCTTAAGCTACACGATTAGAGTTGCAGATAATTGTTATCTGTTTTATCATCAGTTGAGACAGATGAATTAAATTCGTGGACACACATTGGGTTCTCAACCGAAAATGCTTTCATGAGCATTCATGCATACCATATAATATAAAATATAATACATTAAATAATGAAATTTTAAGAATTGCAACAATATGTAATGATATTGGCTTTCTTCAAAATCATTTAAATAATTTAATAGATACATATTTTAAACTAGGTTACTATAAAAATAACATCAAGCAGAAAATAGTAAAATATATAAATCAACATCACATTAAAATATATTAAAACGATTATTAATTTATATCGTAAAGATGACATATTTAAATTTGTAAATATATTTTTTGCATGAGCATTCATGCATACCATATAATATAAAATATAATACATTAAATAATGAAATTTTAAGAATTGCAACAATATGTAATGATATTGGCTTTCTTCAAAATCATTTAAATAATTTAATAGATACATATTTTAAACTAGGTTACTATAAAAATAACATCAAGCAGAAAATAGTAAAATATATAAATCAACACAATAATATAAAAAATAAATTTAAACTCTTAAGTGGCAAATTTTTATGGATGGATAATAAATAATATACTTTGCATTAGAATAAGATACTAGATAGTTATTTCAGAGGAAATACATCATTAGCATGTATTTGGCCCCGCTGCTATGTTGGGTAGAGGAGTTAGGGGCCGAAACCTGATAGCATAGCAGTTCCTCCTGATGACCTCTAATTCTTATTCTGAAACATAGTGTGTTATCTATTAGTCAATTCATAAAAATTGATTTTTATTTTTAATTTCATTTTTTTAACTTGATTTAAATTATAGAAAATCTAAAAACAATTATTAATTTTATTATTTAATTATTAAATTTTGATTTAGCATTAATATGTTTTGTTTATTTTATAATTATATTAAATACTTAGACTCAGTTAGCTGATTTAATTCGACTAATTCGTAATCTGTAATGAAGTCTAAACAACACGCAATTTTATATTTTAACTTGTAATAATTACATTAAGCCACTATTTTTTTATTGTAATTCGAATAAAATCCAATGGCTCATTGATAACAATTTAAGATTAAAAAATTATAAATTAAAAAATTATAAATTAATATTTAATTAATCTTTAATTAACAAAGACATTAATTTATAATTAATTTGCAACTTCTTTAATAAGCAGATAAATCGATTCAAAATTAATAAATTCAGGTTAATAATTATATAATAATTATTATCCGTTATCCGTTGTTCAAACGATAATTGGAAAATATGCTCTTAAACCTTTAAGATATACAAGTTTCTTCATTTACATAACCCGAAATCCGGAGTCATGATCGTCCCGTGCTTAAGGTACTCAAGTGAAAAGGCTGGCGGGCGTATTGTTGCTACAAATTACTGGTAATTATTTTAATCTGGTGAATTATTTTAATCTAATAATTAGTTATTTAATTATTTTTTATTTGATTTTTTTTAACTAGAAAACTTTATAAAATCGTAAGTATTTGTATTCTGAAAATTTAGTCATTTTATGCTTATTATTGATTAAATATTTACTTAATATTGTGTGCTTTATAAAGTAGTGCAAGTTACAAACACAATGTTTTCAAATTAATCGTCCTTTTCAACCGAGACAGCCGACTCGTTTTTATCGTCCTCTGCACTATCATCAGTTGCTGTATTCTCATTGCTCTCGTCGTCTTCTACCGAAGTTTCATAATCGGATTCTTCTTCGTTTGCTTTATCCTTTTTATCCGCTTCCAGTTGCACATTCTCGTCTGTGTCATTCTGTATTGCCTCTGATGATTGTTCTTGCACGTCACTTACAACTGAGACAATTTCACTAGTTTCGTCGGTGATAACATTCTCGTCTTCGTATCTTTCCTCTGCCCATCCAGCTGTCGTTTATCCGGACAACGCATCGATGCCATTCTCAGTTGATTTCATCAAGAAATGATCTTCCGCTCCATCCATGACTTCTTTATCTAATCGGTCCTGGTCATCGTCGTACAACACTCCTTGTTCGCCTGTATCCTGAACTTAACCTTCTGTCTGGGTAGCGGACGCGGCAATGATCGCCTCCAACATACACGCCGCATTGCCCCTTTGAACAGCAGCGCTTAGACGCTGTATGAGGAATGAACCGGCGCGCTGGTCTGCAATGACCCTACCTAGCATCTTTCCCGAATCCTGGAAGAACTTGGTGGCCGAAGGAACAAATTGTCCGAGTGTCTCAATAGCTAACGGCACAAATGAGTATTGAGTATGGTCAACACAATCGTACTTGTGCGTTTTCAATTCTTCTGCATCCGTTGAGACACATCCTGTATCATCGATGGCACGAGTAATGTGACTATTTGCCAACGTGTTTGGACATGTAAAGTCCCATACCAAGAGCTTTCCGCTCTCTTATGGTATTAGAGATCCACCATCGGGTCGTTTACCGTCAATTCGGCTGAGAACATTTGGCTCCAGTCGACAGGGGACGTCGGCGGCTGTAGGTGCAATGTTGATTAGGTTATTAACCTCAGCATGGCGGGTGTAACGACTGCGTGTTCTAGGGCAATCCAATCCATGTCTTCCGAAACAGTCGATTCGTGATCCACAACCGCATACCTGGGTTGTACAGATCGGTAGGCCCAAACGCAAAGCGACAACAATTGTCATGCTATTGTCGTCCAATCGAGTTTTAATCAGTCTGCAGAAATGCTCTTGAAAATGGAGACAAAACTGCTTCCAGTCGTGCTATGCTTACCTCATCCATTGCGCTCCGAATCAGGCTTTCGTGACGTATATTTAACAATGGTAGAGTCCACTGTCTCTGTAGGTGTGTTCATAGTGGAATATAAGCGCTGCATATGATTTGCCTGCTCCAGCACTCCCTGTAAATAAGCCGCGTCATTATCTACTATTAAATTAGGCCGGACATTTTGTAAGATTGAACCCATTAGATTCTGAGATCCGCATAACGATGCCAAAAAGGCTGGTTGGCGGTATTTTGCATTAATGGAATTCCGAGTCCTCCCATTTTAACCGTTAATGTTGTATGATTCCACGCGCTGTCGTTCAGCGGGATATTAAGAGTGTTTTTAAGGGCTAATCGTAACATGTCGTCATATCTCTGGATTTCGTAGTAGTCCACGCATCGTAATACGTGGGTTACTTTTTGTAGGGTGAATGCATTCCATAACAGGAACACCGCATCGTGTCTAGCCAGCAACTTAAGTCGTATGATTGTTCGATCTAACTGTATTGTTGCTTGTTCCAAATGCATGTCAACCGATTTATTATCGCCCACTGGAGCCAAGCATTTCAGATACGTCTGGGCTGATTAGTTTTGCTCCAGGGAGAATAGTTGCGCAAACAATTACGCGTTGCATGGACGATGGCTTCAGCTCCTTTTTTACACCGACTCCAAATTGGCGAAGCATCAAGAATTCTAACGCCATGTCAGACACTCGGCGGTTTGCAACCTTGGCGATTATTCGGCGCAACGTATTCCCCATATAAAAAGCGCGAATAGCCCCGTCTGGCTTCCTAAGGGCTAAAAGCTTTGCTCCGCAAAAGTCTAAGGATCCTGAGAGTGGTACCTATCCAGCCGGTGCTGAGTTTACAAAATCGGTCAGCGCATCGATGAGTCGACTTCCGTTTATTCCTGCGGATAATCCAGTTAAATCGAGTAAGTGCAGTGCGCTCAACCCATTGATGCCCGAAGACGAAGCTCTTGGTAATGATCGCAAAGCTGACACGATGAAGAGTCGGGTAACAGGAAGCAAATCGACCACAACACCATCTGACTGCGTTGAGTGGGATGACGTTTCACTGTTTGGATGCTTCGCACGCATGATGTCAAATAGCTGTTCGTCTGAAGTGACAATGTTATTGTCAGAGCTAATCAAGCGAATTGCCCCAGTCACGTCCTCATCGTTGATCTTTTCGGACACTCGTCGACAGAGACGGTGTTCTTCTCGCTCAGCAGTTTTAGCGCCGTCAGCTTCTTCGAGTTTCGGTATATGTAGAGCTACAGGTTTAGCTAGTAGAGATCCTCGGTTAAATGTATTACACTGCTCACGCATATAGTCGATCAACGCTTTAATGACGCGTCCATCGGTTTGCTTTGGAGTGGAAGTGCAAGCGCGTATTTTGAAAAACATAAAAGTTCAGCACATACCCATTGTTCTATCGGCGTCTTTATTACCGAGGTAAGCAATGACGCCAATTTTCCAGCTACGGTTCCTCTGATCCCTCGTGGGATTCTTCGTACTGTACGTGTTTCCGCACTCATCCATCGATTTAAAGCTGCTTTTACACAGATATCATTTGAACTTATGTCTTCATCTTGTTGAAGATGAGAGATATCAACGCTGTTGTGGATATACCGATTCGAAGGTGTGGCAATAACTACCGGTGGCATACCGAACCGCGGCATCCCGGGGCACGGCCATGCTTACAAAGAAGTCCACTTGCGATTGCGACGAAACTACGCTTGCAGACTGAACATCGTACATTTATAGTTGACAGTTCCCTGTTTTGTACGATTTGATAATTTTGGTTTGGTGCTTTCATGAAGCTTCGGCTATTGATGTTGGGATGATCTACTGGATGTTGTGTAAGAGTATCTGGTAAATCTTCGGCCTTATTCGTTGTTAGTTGTATGTTATTATCCACTGACGAAGCCGTAACGCCGCGAAAGTTTATAAACTTCTCACAGACGTTTTCGGTAAAATATCGTTTTGATTGCAATAAAGATTTGTTTGTATTTATGCTGTTAAATCTGATCTGAAATGTATGTTATTTTATCTCTCAAACTTTTTTAAGTTTTTTTTTGGATTATTTTAATCTAACAAGAATTATTTATGATTTATGTATGGATAAAATTGAGTGTTAATTTATTTTAGTTTATTTTGTCAATTTTAAATCGGGATCAGTTAATAAATGGACAATACAAAAAAGTTTCACTATAAACTTGCAGAAAAAAATAAAATTGTTATAAATTTTAAATTTTTTCGCGTGAGCTCAAAAGTTAAGGTTACTATTTCAGAATGCAAAATATGAGTCAGTTAATTTAAGAAAATTGTTAAAAGTGTTTTACAAATTAATATGAATTAATTAATAAACAAATTAATTACATTAACAAATTAATGTAAATTAATCTTATACATTCTGAATTTTCAAAATTTTACAATTTTATATTTTTTAAAATTAGGATTCTAGGTTTAAATTTTATATTTATAGTTTGAAATTCATTTTAGAAGCTAACTCAAAATCGATATGTTGAATTAAAAATATATTTAGACCGTTTAAATATTTAGTTAATACGATAAAGTTAATTAATGAATTTATTCTGCTTTATATTTTTGATAAAACATTTTCCAATACACACCGAATTAGAACAGCGATATCCATTAATTTTAGACTGAATCTATTTCTGATTGCAATTAGATAAAGTTAAAATGGCTGATTGGTTAACAATTTAGAATTAAAAATTTATAAATTAGTTAGATTATAGTATAATATTGAATTAATCTTTAGTTTAATTAATAATTATTAATTATTTAATTTATTAATTAAAATTAAAGTTTAATTTTTATAATTTACAATTGCTTTAATCCATAAATTAATTTTTTAATTAATAATTTTTAAAATTAATTTAATCGATTAATTTGTAACTTTTTTAATTACAGAGGAATTAATACAAAATTAATTTATAATTCTTTAATAATGACGATTACATAAATATATGATTTCTAATTCACGACTTAATGTTGTAAATTTAATTAAATTTCTTAATTTACAATTTAAATTGAAATAAATTCAGAAAGAATAATATAGTATGATAATAATTTTAGGAAATATATCCTAAAATTATATTCTTTTAATTTTAAAATTATTTATTTGTTCGTATATTCTTTAAACTAATTCAATTTCCAAATTATTTTACATATTATTGGTACAGTTATATTGTCTGTATATGTGCATCATTCGACTAGCAGTACAAGTTTATTATTGATTTGTTAACATTCAGTAGATTTATATAAAATAAATTAGATGAATAATTAAATTAATATTCAAAACAAATTAAATTTAAATTATTTAACCTAAATGCAGTTTTACAATTTTCTTTATTATATTTTAGTGTTTGTATAATTTAAGAATGGTATAATTTTTATATTTTTAACAAAATATAAAAATATTTTATATAAAAATTTAAAATATAAAAATATCCGTAATTTTTATATTTTTAAATAGAAATATACAAATACGTAACTAATCCTTAAAATTTACTAATTCTACTAATTTTATTATTTTATTTAATTTATTAATTTATTTAAATTCAATTTATTTCAGTTAACGGAAAAAAATATATGAAAGAATTATATTGTTGTATCAATCACTCATTATAGACTTGCGAAATACAGTTTGAATCGTTTTTATTAGAGCTTTCGACCAAACGGTCCTTGTCAACAGATAAAAATCAAACAGAATTCTGTTTGATTCATTTTAATTTAATTTATTAATTTATTTAAATTCAATTTATTTCAGTTAACGGAAAAAATATCTAAAAGAATTACAACTTTTATTTACAACACGAACAAAAAGTTTTAATTCTGTAAAATTTATTAATCGGTTTTATCCGAATGACAAAAAAATATTAAAAATCGGTTTTAACATTGAGGCCTAAAGATAGCAGATTGATTTATCTACTGGGGACAATTTCGAAAATGAGTAAACGAGAGGAAAGCGAGTTATTGATACCTGGACAGAATGACTTTAGCGTAATGTTTTCCACGAGAAGGAAATGTTCACAACTGTGGCTTGGACCTGCAGCCTACATAAATCATGATTGCAGCGCGAATTGCATGGTATGTATCGATTGAGTATCAATTGTGATGTTGATTTTAATTGAGCACTCATTGACGTTTTGTAATAATGGAAATTAATAATGTATAATGTGAATAAATGTAGTTATTATAATAATTAATTATGTAAATATATAATTTTTAATGGTAATTTGCTTTAATATTTTTAGATTTTTTATTAAAGATAGCATGTGATGGATTTACATCAATTGGCAAGACCCTTTTATATTAAACAGAGATAAAATTCTTAGCATTTTTGCCTTTTTTAACTACTGTTTTCAATCGATGATTAAACGTCAAAACTTATTCTGAAATATGTTTCCTCGGTATAATTTATCATTTAATAATTTTTATAAGTTAAACGTTTTGGAATTTCGAATTTTTTATGAACTGATGTTCTCAAGGTACTTGAAATACTTGGTATTTTAAGGACACGAAATAAGAAGTAAATTTAGTTAATGATGTCAATTACGATCAACGAATACTTAATTTGATTTTAATTGTAATTAATTATTATTTAATTAATAATAAAATTTATATATTATAACATATAATATTTATTATTAATATTATAATATATTATAATGTATAATATTATATATTAATATTAAATATTATAAAATAATAAAAATTGACATAAATTAAATGGACGTAGTTTTTTTCTTATGTGATTTTACTATCGATCATGTAGATCGATACATGGGAAATACTAATTACCAATTGAGAAACGGTAATAAAACCACCATTTTCTTTTTAAAATTATTAAACGTAAAATAGTTTGAAGTGTTGAACCTATTTGATTTTTGTGAATGACTAATTTTTAAATTAATTAATTGAACTTAAATGATTTTACTTTTAAACGGGTTATTAAAAGAATAATTAAATAATTAATTGTAATTAATTATTATTTAATTAACAATAAAATTTACATATTATAACATATAATATTTATTATTAATATTATAGTATATTATAATGTATAATATTATATGTTATACATGATTTATACATAAATCATATTTGTAATTTTACTCGTAAAATTTAAAATTATATTTTTTATTAGTTTACTCAGATTAGTTTACATTCTAGTTTGTTTCAAATGGACCAAACAGTGCATGTGTTCAAGCGTTAAAGGAAATATTTCCCGGAGATGAAATAACTTGCTTTTACGGCGAGAATTTTTTTGGCGAAGAAAATGAAAACTGTGAATGCGAAACATGTGAGAGGTAGACTACTAGAAAATTTATTTTATTTATTCTATTACATCTTACTTATTTATTTTGTTAATTTAATTTTTTTTCAATTCTGAATCTTATTCGAATCTTCGAAAAGATTTTAAATCCGTTCCACTGTTACTATGCTTGGGAACCAAATATCAATAGGACAATTGAGCTTTGATCCTTCAGTAGGAAATTAAGCTTAAAAGATTCTGATGACATGCTGTATGCAAGTCGAAATTTCTGTGAGTATAAAAATAACATCTTTTCATATTAAAGATATGTAAAAATATTAACGGAATATACACAGGAAACGCGTTTAAATATACGAAATCAAGTTTTTTTACTGATTTGGTTATACGAAAAATTAATCTGTAATGAAACATTTAAGCTGAGCAATGTCATTTTGATTTAAATCTATTTATAACTCAAATAGCTTGTTTTATAAAATTAGGTGGACTTTAAACTAATTAAACACATGACTTTAAATTAAAAATGATCAGAAATGATGTTTCTTTTATTATAATGATCATAAATGATGTTTCTTTCTTATTACTAACAAAATTACAAACTTTATTTTAAGTAGTTAACATAAACGCTCAATAGATATCATCATTTAATAAGCGAATTATGGACTGAAAAACTTAAACCGGCTACATGTTGTGATCGATATTTGTATTAGTATCGACATTAATATTTATGTGTGTGAGTGTTACTAGAATTACTTATAACATTTTACTTCAAAAATTGTTAATCCATTATGTTTCCGAACATAATAGATTAAGTATTATGTTGCCGAACATAAAATCCCTTGTATTATAATGGATATATAATAAAACATATACTCGGTATTAGAATATGATACACCAGATACTTTATAATCAAATTTCATCAGATTAAACTCGTTATTGGCATGTATTTGGTCCCTCTGCTATGTAGAGTCGATGAATGGGGGTCGAAACCTGATAACATAGCAGTTCCTCTTGATTACATTTAATCATATTATTATACATTTTCTGTTTTTTATTAGTCAATTCACAAAAATAAACTGTTATTTTAAATTTCAATTTTAAATTTTAACTTGATATAAATATTAATTGTATAAAACGGATTGGCTAAATCCGTTTCAATTACACACACTTCATGGTCAAGTTTTTCTGATGGATTAAGTTCAATACTAAAATTCATACCTTGTTCTTGGTTGTTTTCATTTAATCTCTATTGCTTTGCCGTATCAAATTGGTATAAAATCTTAAATAATCATTTATTATTTATAATTATTTATCTTTATTTTTATTTAATAAAAATTAAATTATTTTTATTTATATAAATCAACAAAATAATATTAAAAATAAATTTTAAATCTTAAGCGGAAAATATTTATGGATATTTAATAAATAATATACTTTGTATTAGAATAAGATCTTAGACAGTCAAGTTCAATAAGAGGAAATACGTCATTAGCGCGTATTTGGCCTCGCTGCTACGTTGGGTCGAGGAATATGGACTGAAACCTAATAACATATCAGTTCCTCCTTATGACCTCTAATTGTTATTTTGATACAACGCATGTTATTTATTAGTCAATTCATAAAAATTGACTTTTTTAAATTCTAGCTTTGTATGAATATAAATTAAATAAAATCTTATGTTTATTTACTTATTTATTAGTGGAGAGAGTGAAGTAAAATATATATTTAATCGAATTTTCAATAGCCTACTGATATCATCTTCAGGAGTAAGTGTTACAAAATATGTTTGTAACATTTACTCCTGAAGATGATAGCAGTAGGCTATTGCAAATTCGATTAAATAAATATTTTACTTCACTCTCTCCACTAATAAATAACCCAATATGAGTGGACAATCAATTTATAATATAATTATTTACTATTTATTATTGATTTTTATTTTAAATTCTAGCTTTGTATGAATATAAATTAAATAAAATATCATAATTATTTACTATTTATTATAATTGTTTATTTTATTTATCATTATTTAAATATAAATTGTATTAAATTTTTTATAATTATTTTTTATATATAATTATTTATCATTATTTTTTATTTATATTTAGTATAAAATACGTAAACTCAATTAGCTGATCTGATTTAGTCATAAAATCAGATCATAAAAATGGGTGTTTGATTTGATATCAATCACTATGGGTGCCAATTTGTATGTATTTATAAGAAATGAACTATTTATATCAGATAATACAAATCTAAACTTGAATTAAAATAAAAGATTAATTCTCAACATGTTACTAACTTTAGTAACATAGTAGTATATTAAAATTCAACTTGATATTTTTTTTAAATTTGAATGAGTCATTAATGACTTATCAACACGTAACTAACGTAAGTAACAGAAAAGTATTTGGAAATATTTTTCAAAAATAAATGAAAATTACAACCTGTTTATTTAAATTATAAGCAGTTTGCAATTTGCTGGAAATGATAGCAAGAGATATCGAAACATTGTGAATTTTTTGAATAAAACGATTCACTCCTTTCTTCGTTTTTACATAAAACTAATAAAATTAAATATCAAGCAAAAATAAATTAAATGTGCCTCGACGACATGATTTCTGGAAGATATGCCGGCATTCTATTGATACATTATTAATATGGATAAGGTCAATGATTGGGATCGAATGAATTTTAAGTGAATGACTTTTTGCTAAAACGATAGTTACATACATCCAATTAATTAGAATTGGAGACGGAAATATTGGACCATATAACTGCTAAGGTGTAGGATAGTATCGTGAGTTTTTGATTGGTATAGATTGTAGATCTTGCAGGTTTTTTGTTCTTTGCAAAATAAACCAAAAGAACCACGTGAACAAAGGTCCACGTGTAGATAAAAGGTTGGACGCAATTAATATAGGCCTTGATGAGTTCAATGTGATAATTACTAAATAAAAATTTGGCAGTTCGAGCTAATAGGTCTTGTAGGCAAAACCAATATCCTTTGTCTTTAGGCTTAGGCAGCTTTTGATATTGAGTCGATTTAGTGGGATCTGTATTGTTGGGATAATTTGATATGGTAAAATCTAATAAATTAATTTTAATTTAATTAATTTAATCATTATAATAAATTATTTAATAATATTAACTATCGTTTAATTACATCATCGTTTAAATGAAATTGATGTGTTGAATATACTTATTTTCAATTTTATTCTACTAACATTTAGATTGCAAAACGGCGCATTTCTTAAACACAGGTCTCAATCCGAAAATACGATTACAAGCTCCGAATGCGCACAGGATTCGAATTCAGCATTACGCTCGTATCCATTGAGATCACGGAGAGCAGCACATACTACAAAACTATAGTATGCTACCTTTTATAGAATGTACATTTCACGTTGCGAGGCAATTATGACAATGCTCGCTAACCGGATTGTAAAATATGAAGAATGATACACCAGCATTCAGATTATAAGTTTTTTGATTTTAATTTTCTTGTATATTCTGCTTTTGATTACGTAAATAAACTTGGAATCGTTTTAAAGGAATTAATTTAGAATTGATAAATTTTAAATCAGTAATTAAAATCTTCGTTGTAGACAAATTTCAATAGACAAATTCCATTAGATCGTGTTTTTTACTCTTTTCGCAAAATATTTTTTACAAACTTTGAATTGTACTATTAATATTTGAATTATATCATATTTGAATTATATATATAAATATACATACAAAAGTTTATACCAACTTTAAAAAATACACGTTTAAAATATCGTTTAAAGTTCATTTTTTAAATGAACTTTAAAATTTTATTACTCGATTGTTAAATAAAATAATAATAATTTTATCATCTTTAAAACGCTAATTCCTGATTTAATACCTTTTTATTGTAAAAGATTTTGAAAATAAAAATAAAAAATTATTAATTAATAAAATTATTAGTTATAATCTTATTGGTTATCGAACTTATCCCAGAATTCACAATTTAGAAACTGCTGTAATAATTCTCCAACTGATTGGATTTTATACAAAAATGTAAATCGGTAATCAATATTATACTCGTATACATTTGGTTATAATTTTTATCCTTTCATTGAGTAATCGACCATTATTTTTATTTCCTCGAATTTTTAGTTTTGGTAAACTAATTGTTAATCCATAAAATATCTATTCTGACAATAATAATCGGTATTAGAAAATAAAAATAGGAAGAATAAATTTTTTCGTCCGTAAAAATTTTATGATTTAAAATAACGATTACAGAAATAATAAGCTAATTTAAAGTAGGCAGTAATTGATATTATGTCTTCAAACATATTATCAATTTGTGTGATTGCTTTCCCATAAATTCTATCTGGGTGATATTTTATATGGGTGATATATTTCACCATGAATATATCATCTTGCGATTAGTACCATACTCCTTGTTTCGCGCTTTTTAAATTGTTTTAGAACGATTCAATTGTTTAAGTATAATGCCTTTTATTGAAAGGCATTATCTCCCTTTACCTCATTCACCCACTTTAAATCCTTGTTATCCCCTTTATCCTCTTTACCTAATTTACACACTTTAATCCCATGATGTCCCGTTTACACCCTTTAATTCCCTCTGCCTACTTAAACCTCCCGGGGTTCAAGAGAGAAATTAGATTTAAGAAGGTAAGGGTGTTAAATGGTGTAAAGGGGATAAAACTTAGTTACAGCAGGTAAATAAGGTAAATGAGGTAAATGGAGATTAAAATGAGATTGAAAACAGGTTAAAGAAGGATGCAAAGTGTTAAATACCATTTTAAAAAAGTAAATGTGATGATTCGGATTGAAGACATGATAAAGATTATTGTGCACTTTAAATAAACTTATGATTTTCGCTATTTTTAAACAAATATTTTTTTCATCAAATTCTAATGGAAATCTTGTTTTTAAAAAAACAATATTATGAAATAATTTATTTAAGTAAAGTTTTTCAAAAATAGGAGTATCAACTGATGTTACCTCTTGAAAATCCTTATATTCCAAAAATGGTTAAATGTATCGGCAATGTCTATCATTTATAGAGGTAAAAGTATTTACTCTAATAACTTATCTTTTAGATATATGAATTATATTATTAGAATTAATTTAATGATGTGTAGTTTTATTAATGGGATATAAATCTTACAACAAAAATATTGGATCCAATAAACAGAAAAGATATTCAGGAATTACTAATATAAAAGATATACGATGCATTGAAATCGTCTTGTTGGTAGTCGGTTGAATTTAATTTTGTTGAGATATTTCCGGACCTCTTCGACTAACTTGTATTTTAGCTGGCTACATAATAGCTTCAGCTATCAGGTCGCATTACGACATAAAGCATGCTGTCCAGACAACTCCACAGAGAGGGACTCATTAGTGGACGTCTCTGTATCATCGTTGTTTCGTCCCTCAGCATGCACTATATTGACGATAAACATGGTGATCCTCTAACGAATAGGCCGTCATGTTCAATAAATTTGTTTCCTGAAGTGATTAATTAATCGTACCTAAGTTAAATCGTACATATTCAACTTAAGCTGTCGATTTACAGTATTGAAAGGCCTTATTTTTATTGACTTGTGCTCATCGCTTTTGACGTATGCGTCAAGGATATGATTGACCACGGATTTCATGGTGTTGTTCAGCACAAAGTACATTGATTTCATAGGTTTTATACACGTCTTTGCTTATTTATCCTGCTAAGACTTTATTCAGGATACATATAGAACTTATCTAATATCTATTGGTCTTATTTTAGGTAAGAAATATTGAGTGGTACTTACTTGCAAACGCCTGTAATTATTTTGGATTTATATGGTCAGTGGCTAAATCAACAGTGAAATCAGAAAGGATTGGCACCAGGTGCTTAGACATTCAGGCAAAGAGCATTAACGTTAGGATTTTAAAACTTGTGTGAATTTTTACTCATCGATGGTTTTCATCGCATATCTTTTGTAATTGGTAGAAATGTGTTTGACCAAGGACCAGAATTGACACAAGATAGCGATTCCTCTAGAAGACATTACATTCCATGACATGATATCTTATATATCATTATAGTCACGAGGATCTCAGTTATTATATGAAACATCATTAACAATTTTATAATTTTATTGAAATTTTCGCTAGTTAAAATTAAAACCAAACAGAAATGTTTTTCGAGTTCGACATAAGTTTTATACAATAATTTACATATTGTTGAGCATCGACTAAAATAATTATAAATTCTATCGAGAATATTTATACAGATAAAACTAGATTGTAAATTAAAATTCGCAAATTCGAGTTAGCTTCTACAGTACATTGTCCTATGAAGCTTTTCAAGTGCATGTGATATACGTATTGAACGCCGTAGTTGACGTCTGACTACACCGGACTGGTATTTTGAATTTGATCGAGGGGATGAAGACTTCCGGAATCGCTTTGGTGTTGAAGGTTCAAAATAAAATACGGTATCGACAGTTGAAAATCGAACACGCTTCCCAGCAGGCTTGTTATACACAGACAGTTCAATCAATGCGGATGATAACACGATATCCTCGATTGCTTCTATGCAGCCGATAACATCAAACATATCATTTAAAGAAATAACGATGCCTATCATTGAATTAAGAGCATCTCTTACAGCAATTAGCACAGTAGACATAGTTGATTTTTAAGGACGAGAAATTAAATATATTTCCAATTGTCAGACAGTATGACACTCTACTATATCTGGAAGTTAAAAAGAAAAGTGAAATACCAAGTTGTATTAAGACTTGTTCGGTTCTCTATATACGAAAATTAATAAAATCAAAGGCTAGGAATCGTGAAAATTACATGCAAATCAAAAATTACAGAGCTACCCCATTGTAAGAGGTTAATAAATTTGTTTCTTAAAATTTTAGTTGAATTTTCGATAGCTGACTGCTATTATCATAATCATTAGACAAAAATTTTAAATAGTTGATGATGATCCATTATTGATAAAGAATTACTGGAGCTGGATCAAAGAAAAAAAGATTTTTTTTGATATTTCGCTAACAACTGTAAGCGTCTTCAAAAAATTACCTGATGATGTAATTTTCTGAAGATGCCAACAGAGGTTAGCTAAATATCAAATAAAAAATTTTCCTTCTTTCTTTGATTTAGCTCCAATAATTCTCGAGACAAAAATTTATTTTTTTGTCTAATGATAGCAGTCAGCTATCGAAAATTCAACGAATTTTAAGAAACAAATTTATTTCAATCTCCCTGAGTTCAATCATTAAAAGCAAGGGTGTCAAACACACGACCCACATGCGGTTCGAGAGAGGATTTTGTGCGGCCTGCGAGATTTGTTAATGAATATTATTACTTTAAAATATTTTGTGATTTTGTTTAATATTTTTACAATTTGTAACATTTTAATGAATTCGATTATAACAATTTAGGAACTACCTAATATTTTTACTGTAAAGAAAGAGAAGTATACAGGTGCACATATATAAATTACAAAGGGAACAGCACCGCCGCATGGGATCCTCAGAGGACCAATAAATAAATTAGACGTTTGATTCCCTCTATATATATGGTTCGCCGTCTTACTTTTGTCTGACCCCCCCCCGATTAAAAGTATTATATTGAAAGCGCATTGTTATTTTCTAAAATTTATAAGTGTTCTAGCAAATTACAACCCTGAAGATGACGTGCCGTAGTGCCGTCGAAATATTGGATTTTTCTAATCAAATAAATATTCCTGTTTCCTCGCCTTCTTGTAATAATTTTCTAAAAACAATAGTTGTGTGATTTGTATTAGCATTCGAGTAGATTTTATTTATTCTTAAATTTACAAACAACAAAAACAATTTAAAAATAATAAAACCATTTGAAAAACTTTTGTGCATGTCCAATGATACATTCGATGTGCTATTGAATTCTTCAGGGCGTTTGAACATCGTGAGGAATAAAAAAAGAAAAGTGCATGTGTTCTGCGCATTGCTTTATTGTTAAAAATTTCAAAATTTATCGTGCGGTATTGGAATACCGCACGAATTATTCGTGTGTAGCTAATAACTATTTTAAAATCTGATAAAATAATTTTTTTCCTTGTTAGACTAGAACTATACGAAAATATTTCAATTATATATCCGTCTTAAATTAGCAAACACTATTCTGTAAGAAAAAAAACAATCTGATATGGTTAAAGGTTCAACAAAAACTTGTACCACAAAAATTTAATTAAATAACTTTCTGAAAAAGTTCAGAAAATGAAAACATTCAAGAGTTTTTTCTTTCTGGAAACATTAAAGAGTTTATATCATTCAAGCAATAATTTCAAACATTTCATTATCAATTGACATTATTTGATTTTTTACATTTGAGATATTTGTAATCTAGACGTGATCAACCTCTTGAATATGAAATGCTTTATAGACATAGATGTCAAAATGACCGCCTAATCATATCGCCGTACAAACCTGTAAGCGAAATGCCAATAAGTGATTGATCTTTTTGATCCCTGAAATTTTTGTTTACACCATCTTCGATTATTATATTATATAATAATCGAATTATATAATTCGATTAAGGATTATTATTATAATCCTTCATCGCAAAAGGATTTCCTTTTGCGATGAAGATGAGATTAAGTGCGAAGACTTCACTAAATACGATTATTTCTACACAACGGGCAATATTGATTCATTAAAGTATTCGTTTTCCGGAATACATGTCGAAGCTGGACATATTTTATCCAGATTCTTGAGTCCAACCGATTAATTCAGGCAATTGAATACATTTTTGCGACGACATTCAAGATATATATCAAGTGAACTCAATAAAATTCTTAATTGCATAATGAGTAACACTGTCCAGTGTTAATCATTATGGACACAATCACTCTGGACAGTAATACTCCATAACACTGTCCAGTACATAACTATTCACATTATGCTACAGCTATTAAATCATCTCGAATTGTACGATTAATAATTCTTCCTAATTTATACAGAAATAAGGAAAATTTTATAATTTTCCTTAGTAAAAATAACTGTATTTGATCCATTTTTTAATTTAGAATGTCGGAGCAAAGTCTATAAACACCAATTTATTTTTATATTTCGCCAGCTGGTACCTGCATCGTCATAAACAAATCGTGCAATTTATTCTTCCTGATGATGAACAAGTTGTACGTTTTGTTTCTGATGATGCTAGCAGCAGCTGGCGAAATATGAAAATAAATTAGTTTTTTGATCCTGCTCCAAAATTCCCAATTTTAAAATGGATCAACATTAGTTATTTTTATTAACCGACAATGTTATGAATCCACTGATTTGAAATTATCAAGATTAGCAAATATTGAGATTTGCTAATATTTTTAAATATTAGAATTAAATATTAAAAATATTTAATATTTTTAATATTTAATAAATATTTAATATTTTTAATATCTAAATATTGCTAATATTTAATATTACATATTAAAAATATTTTCAAATATTTTTAATTTTGAAATTTCGGTGTAGGATCAATTTAAGCATAGTGATAAACAAATTTTGTTTTGTTTCTGTTCATGTATCTATCAGCAGCTAGCGAACTATAAGAATAAATTAGTTTATTGATCAAGCTGCAAAATTCCGAATTTTCCATATTTTTGGAAATCCGAAAAATAAGAAAATATTCCCATTTATATGCTAGACAGGGACTAATTATATTCGGTCAACTTTAACTGTACGAATACATTAGCGATGAGCAATCTGCAGTCTCAGGTGTCTTCGAAGTGGCTAAAATGGCGGTGCGAAAGCAGCGAAATATGTATTTGGACTCGTCCATTTACATTTTTCTTCTGCTGGCGATCAAGACTCTTTGCGCTGTCGGATCAAGCCCCGCTGCTTTTTGCGAATAATCGGAAGAATGGTGATCTCGGCAACAAATGATTCTCGAGCAGCCACGCATTTCGCACAACGCCTAAGTTGTGCATTGCAGAGGGGAAACGCAGCATGCATGCCAAAATCAGCGTTATTTATGCAAAAAATTAGGAGAATGCTGATCTCGACAACAAACGATACTTGAGCGCCGTGCATTTTGCACAAAGCCTAAGTTGAGCGTTGTAGACGGAAATATATCCGAATGCATGCTGGAATCAGCGTTATTTATGCGAAAAATCGAGAGAATGCTGATCTCGACAACAAACGATACTCTAGCCGCCACGCATTTCGCATAACGTCTAAGTTGGGCGTTACAGAAGGGAAACGGATCATGCACGCTGAAATCAGCGCATGATATAAGTGCTCCTGCCTTCCAGCTAGACTAGTTTTCTCAATTACATTTTACATTGATTAGCATTTGACAAAATAATGTTATAAAATTGAAACAAATTGGAAATGATTAAAGTTACCATATTAGTAAAGAGTGGTTTCGAAAATGTTATTAATCTCACTCAGAACTTGTTTTCACATGAATGAACCACCTGTCGATAACTTTGGTTTTCGACGAAAAATGATGTATTAAATGTCATAGGACAACCGGATAGAATGAAAATAGGAAAAATAAAAGCAAAAATAGATTAATTGGCATTAATCATATAACATATGATAGAAAGCATTATCATACCAGGGGGATTCTTTAAAAAGACGTTGAAATATATCGTTAAACGTATATTTGTTAGGTATTCTGTAGCCTGTATTTTGGATATATACACACTGTTAATAATGTTGAGTCATTAATTCATACACTAAATTATAGTGATAACGTGTTTGAAATATGTCAATCTTCTTTTACTGAAATTAAGGCCTGAACGTTATATATTTTATTACACTGAATGTTAACATATAACGACCACCACCTCTTTCAAACGAATAAAGTATTTGGTTGAAATAATGTAATAAATAGTATATTATTTATTAATAAACAGTTAAATTAATTAAAATTGTTTATTTGGTACTTAAATATAAATTAAACTGTATATAATTTAATATTTTATAGTGTAAGCAGACCACTTTCTATTTGACTTCTCTCGATTTGTTCAATTTAACATTTAAAAGAAATTTAGATGATTTTGTATTTTATATATCAATATAATAATAATAATACAAATTTATTTAATGTGGCAAATGCGTACAAGCTGTACGCTTACAAGTCCACAAACAAAAATGAGAAAGTCAAGCAGTTAAATTGTTCAGATGGGATCGGATTTGTCGTTTGAAGCACTGCAGGGAAGTTGATTGGCGTATATGAATGGGCAGATGATTCCACGATAGAGGAGCAGCCACCAGGAAGGAGCGGAGTCCAAAGGAGGTAGAGTAGTTTGGGACATGTAAAAGAAGGGAATTACAGGAACGCAAGGAACAGTAAACAGGACGGGAATTATCAAGAAAAGGAAGGTTGAGAAATGAAGGGGTATGAAAAGTTACAAGGCGGAAAGCAACGATAAGAAGACGAATTTGAACACGACAATAAATTGTAGGCAAATCGAGAGAAGCAAGATGGTAGGATGTGTGATCAAAACGACGAAGACGGAGGAGAATTCGGACAGCTGCGTTGACGATGCGTTGTAGGGGAAGAAGAGTGGATTTAGGTGAGTTGGAAAATAGACTAAGACAATAATCGAGTCTAGAAAAAGGAGAGATGATATGAGAGTCATACAAGAAGGGAAATCGATCAATCTACGAACTTGACGGAGGTTGCGGAGTATCAAGGTAGATGAGCGTACTTTATCTCTAACGAAAGGTTTAAGTGAAAGTCGGTTGTCAAAATGGAAGCCTAGGAAAACGAGATTATCAACGATAGGAAGAATTGTAGAATTTAATGATACGGAGGGAGGTTCGAAGCCGAGGCGTCGAGGTAGGATCCACATAATTTTGGATTTATCAGGATTCAGAGAAAGGCGAAGGGAAGAAAGATGATTGGAAATTGAGACAAGACAGTCGGAAGCAGAAACACTAAGATCGCGAATACGATAAACAGGTGCATGAGCATAGATGAGAATGTCATCAGCATATTGCATAACATGGAAGTTAAATTTATGAGAAATCGAAGACAAATCACCAAGAAGAAGAGAGAAAAGTATAGGGCCTAATACGGAGCCTTGCGGAACACCGGACGGAATGGACGAAGGATGGGAGAGAGAAGAGTTAGAATATACGCGAAATGTACGGTTTGATAGATATGAAGAAAACCATGATACAGTGGGTAAAGAGAAGCCATAATCATGACGAAGGCGATGGAGAAGAATCGAGTGATCGACGATGTCAAAAGCAGACGATAGATCAAGAGAAACTATGACACTACATAATTTATGATCGCGCGATATGAGTAAGTCGTTATAAACTTTAAGACATGCAATTTCGGTAGAGTAATTAGAGCGAAAAGCGGCTTGGAAGGGAGGAAATAAGTTAGAGGAATAGAGATATGTATTAACTTGCTTAAGAACAAGACGCTCAAGGAGTTTAGAGAGGGTTGGGAGAAGTGAGATTGGACGGTACGAAGATGGTAGTGAAGAGTCGAGAGATTGCTTTTTGATGATAGGACGAACAGTGGCGCATTTCCAGATGGAAGGAAATGTACAGCTACGGATGGACGAGTTGAACAATGTGGTTAGGAAGGGTAAGATAAAAGTGCAGATATTTTTAAGTAAGTGAGTGGGAATTGGGTCAGAAGGAGAGGTTTACATAACCTCTCCTTCGGAGAGGTTTACAGTGGATTATGTATAATCCACTGTATAAAATATACAGTGGATTATACATAATTTTATTTATTTAATTATCGGATAGTTAGCTAAATACTATCTACTGAACATAAATCACGAGAATAAAATATCCTTTGAAAATTTGTATTTAAAGGAATAACCTTTTCGCGTAACTTTAGTTCTTTACAGATTGTATACGAATAAAGCTTGATATTATAAAAACAGGATTAAATTTATGCAAATGACTTTAATAAATGATTACAGAGAAATTATTAATGCCGACGGAGACAATTTTTATTTAAAAAATTATACTAGCTAATTTAAAATAATTACGATTAATAAAATTGATTAATTCTATGCATTAATAAAATTAATTAATATTATAATTTAATATAATTAATGACAATTAATTATATTGATCATAATTTAATTATATTGATTATATTTTTTATTGATTATTGATATTAATTATAATGTAATAAATTGTATATTATTATATTATAAATAAAAGATTACAGAGAAATTATTAATGCCAACGGAGACAATTTTCATTTAAAAAATGATACTACCTAATTTAATTATATTTATGTATTTTATTAAAGAACATTGTCCATTACACTACTTCGTTGTTACGAAATATGCCAATTATCATCTTAAGTTACAACAACGAACGTGCTATCTTAATATCATTTGCATTAAAAATCAGATCAAAGTATCGCTAATTAGGAATTTATCCAAAAGGACAAAAGCATATGAACTAAAAATGAAAATAAATTGCCCGTAGTCAAGTGTTCAGCAATATGTACACCTACAAATTCTTCAGCTGCGCTTCATATTAGGTTTTTATGTTGTAAAACTCGACTAGAGCATCATGTTAACACTATTAGTTTGTACAACGTGGTAAACACAGTGTTATGTAACGGATTGTCATATTTGGATGTGACGTGTATCGTGAACTACATCTAAGAGTAAATATATTGAAACTTTTATTAGTTTCAGAATAATTACCGTTGAATATATCCTGATAAGAATATGAATAAATATGGATATGAATATAAATATTAATAAATATTTATATAAATATTTAATAAATATTATATATAAATATAACAAATATGGATATGAATATATCCATATTTGGGAAAACTTCAAATATGCGAAATCCTAGTAATAAAGAAAAATCGCAACAGCCCAGTAAATACGATTTTAGTAATTTGATCATTGGGCTTTTGGATCGAAGATTTTTAAAAATTTAAGATTCGAAATTCTGTCAGATGAATAAAAATTTGTCAAAAGACATTCTTACCGGCATTCCCTCAATATATTTGAGGGAATGCCTAAGAATTAGAGAAAACTATATGTTTTAAAGCGTTTTATCACTTTTTTCAGATAAAGTATTTGGTTGAAATAATGTAATAAATAGTATATTATTTATTAATAAACAGTTAAATTAATTAAAATTGTTTATTTGGTACTTAAATATAAATTAAACTGTATATAATTTAATATTTTATAGTGTAAGCAGACCACTTTCTATTTGACTTCTCTCGATTTGTTCAATTTAACATTTAAAAGAAATTTAGATGATTTTGTATTTTATATATCAATATAATAATAATAATACAAATTTATTTAATGTGGCAAATGCGTACAAGCTGTACGCTTACAAGTCCACAAACAAAAATGAGAAAGTCAAGCAGTTAAATTGTTCAGATGGGATCGGATTTGTCGTTTGAAGCACTGCAGGGAAGTTGATTGGCGTATATGAATGGGCAGATGATTCCACGATAGAGGAGCAGCCACCAGGAAGGAGCGGAGTCCAAAGGAGGTAGAGTAGTTTGGGACATGTAAAAGAAGGGAATTACAGGAACGCAAGGAACAGTAAACAGGACGGGAATTATCAAGAAAAGGAAGGTTGAGAAATGAAGGGGTATGAAAAGTTACAAGGCGGAAAGCAACGATAAGAAGACGAATTTGAACACGACAATAAATTGTAGGCAAATCGAGAGAAGCAAGATGGTAGGATGTGTGATCAAAACGACGAAGACGGAGGAGAATTCGGACAGCTGCGTTGACGATGCGTTGTAGGGGAAGAAGAGTGGATTTAGGTGAGTTGGAAAATAGACTAAGACAATAATCGAGTCTAGAAAAAAGGAGAGATGATATGAGAGTCATACAAGAAGGGAAATCGATCAATCTACGAACTTGACGGAGGTTGCGGAGTATCAAGGTAGATGAGCGTACTTTATCTCTAACGAAAGGTTTAAGTGAAAGTCGGTTGTCAAAATGGAAGCCTAGGAAAACGAGATTATCAACGATAGGAAGAATTGTAGAATTTAATGATACGGAGGGAGGTTCGAAGCATAGGCGTCGAGGTAGGATCCACATAATTTTGGATTTATCAGGATTCAGAGAAAGGCGAAGGGAAGAAAGATGATTGGAAATTGAGACAAGACAGTCTGAAGCAGAAACACTAAGATCGTGAATACGATTAACAGGTGCATGATCATAGATGAGAATGTCATCAGCATATTGCATAACATGGAAGTTAAATTTATGAGAAATCGAAGACAAATCACCGAAAAGAAGAGAGAAAATCATAAGGCCTAATACGGAGCCTTGTGGAACACCGGACGGGATGGACGAAGGATGGGAGAGAGAAGAGTTAGAATAGACGCGAAATGTACGGTTTGATAGATATGAAGAAAACCATGATACAGTGGGTAAAGAGAAGCCATAATCATGACGAAGGCGATGAAGAAGAATCGAGTGATCGACGATGTCAAAAGCAGACGATAGATAAAACTATACTTACAATATACAATTATATTAACTGATTACAATTATGGGCAGACGTAAGAGAACCGACATTCCTAAATTCAAATCAAGACAAGCAGGATGAGATATTATGCAATATTATAATATTGCAGCCATATTGTTATGGCTGCAATGTATGGACTACTGTAACTGTTCCGTATAAAGATGTTGATACACAGAGTAGAAGAAAATTCATATGTGGTTTTTGTACTGCGTCAATCGTTTTTTGTAGTTCATTGACATCAACAAAGGACAATGTACATTTTAACTTCACGACACCTAGGTTTCAAGAACAAATTATTGACAATGACTCTAGCATATACCAGAGCAAAATCACTACGCCGATGTCGTTACACTCTAATTCAATTCAGAACAAGGAACCAGACGCAATAGATGCTTCAAGCTCGACTCGCATCTGAACACGAGGACATAGATATTCACGGACAGTATATAAACTAAGAAGTAGCATAAATGATATCACTGTGATGGCAAACAACAAGGATAAATATACACTCGAGAGTATTACTAATAAATGACCTTCACTGCATCCGACATATTCGAGGTGCACAGTATTAACAACAATATATTATTTTCTATTCCCGTTCGACCAAATAATTTATTGAAGCAGCCTTTAAGTCGAGCACTTTAGACAAGAGACGATCCGAGAATGTGCAATGATGTGGCAGTCGGAAATGAAAATAAAACGAGATCAAAGGATATAACAGACTAGACATTTGTTGAAATTATCAATTCTAGAAATCGTGCTAGAGACAGAAATAATTGCGTTATTTTGAAGAACAACAATGAATCTTCTGCAGACATTGTTTAGACCCGTTTGGATGATGACGTAGTTTCTATTCGTAAGGTCTTTTCGGCTATATTCATGAAAAGGTGAGGAGGATATTGCGCGTAGTCTCAATGTCAAAGGCTTATTTCGTCTTGGTAAAAAAGCGCAAGATAAACCACGATTACTTAAAGTAGTATTTGATTCTGCAGAACATACAAAAGCATAGAGGTTATGCTTATGTATAAAAGGCATATTATGTATAAAAGGCATATTATGCTTTTTAGCTAGAGGTTATTCTTGAAATGTAATACCACAAATATTATTGCTTAATAATAAAAAAAATATTATTGCTTAATAATGCTCGTGCTAATCTAACATTTAGAAGATCAAATGGAGAGACTGATCTAATGGTAAGAAACTTTCGAGTAGTTCGTAGGCGACTATTCGTGCATTATTAAGTTCAAAGAGTTCTTCAAGGGAATCCTTTTTCAATTAGGAAATTTAGCGCACATTGATATCAAATCCAAAATCACTGCTCAATTGGCTCTGCTTCTGGTATGAGTGTCACCATAAATTAGTGTCACTAATTTAAGGAATATTTTACCAACAGTTGATGAACTTAAGGCATGGGTCATCTCGAATGAACCAGCGATCCTGTCTCTCACTAAATCATGGCTGCATAGTGATATATCAGATGGATTGATTGCTATTATGGTCTATAATTTGTTGAGAGCTTATTTAGATTCTCGAAAGGGTGGATGTGTTGCGCTTTATATTACGACATCCTAAATATTATTTCTACTCGTAAATTTAAAAATGAACTAGGCACTGTGAGTCTATCACAGTCATTGTATCACACTTAGGATGTGTATCACGCCACAATAATCCGTATTAGATAATGAACTCTATAAGCTAATTAGTCACTGTTCCGAGCTTGAAGAATATATATTGGTTGGCGATTTTAATATACTCTCAGCTGGTCACATCGGGAATTATGTTTTGGATAGTGGTTCTTCAAAGTCATATGTGGACTTATGGAATTTTCTTACAAATGATCTAATATTAGAGTAACATGTGAAGTCGTGCATTAGATCCGCGCAACACCAGGAATCTTGTCTGGATCTGATCTTTTCAAGATTGATTACAAGTGTGGGTAATATGGTAATAAAGTAATTAGCTTAGAGAATTCATGATCCAATACGGATGATTGTGGCGTGATACACATCCTAAGTGTGATAAACTCACAGTGCCTAGTTCATTTTTTAAATTTACGAGTGGAAATAATATTTAAGAATGTCGTAATACATAGCGCAACACCTCAACCCTTTCGATAATCTCTATCAACTCTTATTTAATTATTTTCCTAGGTTTATGATCCCAAAAGTGAGAAATCTGATAGTTTCGAAAATATCTTGGCAACAAATTGATGCAAACGCAATACGAAAGGCGTCATTAGAAAAAACAATCAACTGTTTAGTGAATACATTGAGGTACGGTGACATGTTATTGAATCAGCTTTAGTAGCTCTTGCAGATGAGTTTGCACCACTCCATAAAGTACCAAAAAGTAAAGCTGAATACCATCCTTGTTTAACACTGAATTGCAATATGCTCTCAAACATGAATAGATTATTTGAACTAAGCCGTCATCAGAATAATTTTAAAAAGTAGTATATTATGTTCAGTAATTTCGTCAATCGCCTTAAGATTACAAAACAGCGAAGTTTTGAGGATTCAGTAGCTTTACAAATTGATACAGAACCAAAAAAATTTTGGGCTTATGTGAAAGGATCCAGAGCTCTGCTACCAGCTATTTCATCTTTAAGAGACGGTAACATTCCCGTGACATCGCCAGGTGGTATTTGCAGAAGTGTTTGCATCCCCTTTTGAGCTAACGCCAGATGCTTTCTCTAGCGTATGTGGAGATGTAGCATCACAACAGGTAGAAATTGATTCTAAATTTTTAATGATAACTGCACATGAGGTTTTTGTTGTATTGGCTAGGTTATCTAGATTATCAGCCGCAAGCCCAGATGATATCCACCCCAACTTCTTAAGTTGCTTGCTCCTGTTCTGGCTGAGCCATTAGCCTCCATATTTGAGCTGAGCTTGCGCATTTCGAAGTTACCTCCTGTCTGAAAAAAACGACTGTAGTACCAATTTATAAAAATGGTGAAAGAGATGATCCAAATAACTATAGGGAAAAAGTCTAACTAGTGTTGTATGCAAAGTGCTTGAGCGTATACTTAACATACGCATATGATCATTTGCGTTCGCTGAGAATTCTCAATAATGCGCAGCGTGGATTTCGCTCTCGGCGTTAATGTCTAACAAACTTATTACATGCTCGTGAAGATTGGGTTGGACATGTTGCTAACGGGTACTGTATCGACGTAATATTTCTTGACTTTAGTCGGGCTTTTGATAGGGTGCCCCACAAAATGCTAATTTCCACCCTTGAGTCTTATAAAGTCAATCGCTTTATTATAAGCTGGATTCAAGATTTTTTCAAAGATAGAACATTTGCTATTCCTGTAAGTCAATGTATATCGTTTTCTCATCCTATCACTACAGGAGTACCACAGGGATCAGTCTTAGGACCCTTGTTGTTTAACATATTTATAAATCAGCTACTAGATTTAATTGAGGATTGTAGTGTTTTAGCTTTTGCCGATGATGTAAAGGTATGGAAATTGGTTAAAATCAACAAGGATCGAAATGACTTTCAAAATATTTTAAACTGTCTATCGATGGTCCTTGAACACTGAAATCGTATACTAAAAAGTGTGCACACATGAGATTAGCTTATAGCAATGAGTCAAGAATATTTTATTGCCAACGAGTTTGCTGTTACCACGCAGTCTATTAAGGATATTGGTGTGATTGTTTTAAAACAATCTGAAAACACATGATAACACTAATAGGATTTGCAACGCAGTAAGAAGAATGACCTATATTGTCAAAAATTGCTTTATAGATCCATTTCCTGTTTGTGTTGTGCGTTTATATAATGCTCTTATAAGACCGATATTAGAATGTGTCACCAGCAATCTTTCAGTGTACGCGTACAAATCTTAATCAATTAGAACTTATACTTGGTTTACGAAATTATGTCCTCAGGTACGATATCTTCCCTATGAGACAGATTGAAAAGTTTGAATATGACGACAGTGCGTGAAAGGTTCCTTCTTTTCGACCTTCTAGCTATGTATCGACTAATTAATAAAGATGAAAATTTTTCAGCAAATAAAGTTGAACTCAATGAACGGGATAAACGTAGAGGGCACTCGAAAGTATTGGTCGTACATGACACAGAAAATACCCTCGTCATTTCTGACTGTCCCATCAAGCGGTGAATGTTTGGAATCGTCTTCCAGCCGATGTCGTTGCGGTACGCGCGTTCAATCAATGAATTTAAATCTAATATAAAGAGCTGGATTCGCAATGAAAATGAGTGGTGGCTGATGCAATACCCATGGTTCTGATATAATATAATAAATGATTTGTTCTTGTATTATTATTTGAGCGGACAAAACAGCCTTATTACAGGCTATGACCTGTAATAATATATAATAATAAATGGTTCACACTGTGCTCCGGGAGCCAATCAGTTTCAGTTTTATAATCGTGCGTGCTGCTAAAAGCCGATGTTCGATTATACGAAGAACAAACTTCTATACACTCCTAGACGAGCTTATGGTAGCCATGAGAACTCGTAAGTAGGGTAAACTACCATCAGTCGTTTCGGCTGCCTTTTGTGATATAGTTAAAACGCATCGGATATACATTTTAAAAGGCATTTCAAAGATTAAATCAATTTCAATTATTTACGGATTTTTTGAAAACGATTGAGTGGCTAGTTAATTGAAGACGAACTCTACAGATATTTAATGAAAAAATCATTATAACTGTTATTTTTGGCATATTTAATTTTTTGTCTCAGTGAACAAGCTATATGAGTTTCAGCTCTTTTCGCTGTGCAAAAAAAGTAAAAATATTTATATTATAGTTTATATAATAATATTATATAATAATATTAGATAATTTATATCTGATATTTATATTTTACCTTAATTATATTTTATTATATAATAATGGAATGATAATTTTATTATTAGTCACATATATGAGACACAACAATAGATATGCACCTTGTGAATCATTAACTACTGGCTATGAAATGTGGATCAATTCCACAGATATTAAATTCTATGTTAAAACGTTAATTAGCTTATCGTGGTTTAATTAAAGCAACATCAATCAATTTATTATAGTTTATTATACAGTACAATATAAATATTATTTATATTATTACGATGGATCAGGAAATGTGGATGCATGGCTGAGGAAATTTGAACTCTTCGTCGATCTACAAGAGCTACCAAAGCCTTAACATATTCTGCCCTGATTTCTTTATGGTAGCGCATTCAGTTCTTCTAAGCAATTCTCGTCAGCTCCAAGGGAAACTTATGAATCGTTAAAGGAAGCGCTTCAATTAACATTATAAACTAATTCTATAGCTGCATACAAGCAATTTTCGAAAAGACGATTAATAATCAGTGGATATGTTACCGATTTTGTTACGGATTTAAAGAAGTTATCCGGCTACATAGGAAATGGCAGTAAGGATTATGCCAAATACTCATTCGTAAGCGGACTTCCTAGCAAGGTTCAATCAAGCATAAAAAGTTTGGAGAATTTTCGAATCATGGATTTGGAAGCGCTCGTGGCAATTGCACCCGTCCAAGTTCAAAACAAAAACGATGTTTTGAACAAAATGGCTTGCGCGTCAACACATGTTTATGGCTATCCTTGTGATAAGGATAGCTTAACTAGACGATGTATTGGTTGAGGAAAGCCAGGCTATTTAAGGAAAACGTGTCTATTAAGTCGAAAGTCGGTGATCTGCTATCACTATGGTGAAAATGGACACATTCGGCCGCTATGTCCAAAGTTGGGCTCAAAAACTCGCAAGAGGAACGTTGATTTGCGAATATCTGATGTTCATCTAAAACAAACTCCGTTACTTACACTCGAAATCGTTATCAATGATCGTTCAGTACGTGGACTTCTCGATACTGGCTGCTCTCAGACTATCGTTCGGCGGGATATTTGGACTTACGATACAACGCGATGTCTTGTTAACAGGTCAGTACAAATGATGAACGGTGAAATAGTTTATTGCGATGGAGTCGAAGCTAAATTTGAGTTTAATTGACAAAAATTACATCTTACTGTGCTAGTATCAGACTGCTTAGTCGCTAACTACGATGTCTTACTTGATAACGATTTCATTGAACAAATTGAAAAAAATAATAATCAAATGTCTAAACGCCACGAAAACTTGCTGTGTGAAAACGGGAAGTCTGATTGTTGATTTTGACAAGACATTGTCCACGAGTTTGATAATGAGCTAAATATGTTGATACAAAATGGTTGGTTGAAACCTTACTACGGCGAAATAAAATGATACATTCCGTTAATGGCTCTTAGAAATGTTAACAAGAACAAAGTACGACCAGTATTGGACTTAAGTGAACTAAATTCGTTCGTGTCAAATCATTCAGCTGAAAGTCAAGTGTGCTCCAACACGATAAGGGAATGACGTAAATCGAGAAACAATGTGAGTATACTCGATCTTCGACATGCCCACCTTAAAATTCTTGTTTATCCATCCATGTTGAAATATCAAATCGTCAAGTATAAAGGTCGCAACTACACCTTAACGAGATTAGGTTTTGGTTTAAATGTTGCTCTGAAAATTTTTGTTTCCATTCTACGACACGTTCTTGCATTAGATCCGTTGGTAGAGTGCTCAACGAGGTTTTACATGAACGATATTCTAGTAACGAATGCTCGCGTTTCGAATGTGCATGTGAGTATACTTGCTCGGTATGGACTAGAATGTAAGCATGCAGTGCCCTTGGCGGAAGCTGTTGTTTTGGGACTGCGGATCTCTCAAGATCGTGACAAGCTAATATAAACTAGATCTAAAGAGATCAAAGACGTAGATGTGTATGGAATAACAAAGAGATCGTTGTTTGCTATATGTGGAAGTTGAATTGGACATTTCCCTGTTGCAAGATGGCTTCGTTTATGCTGCAGTTATTTGAAATAAATGGCAAACGCGTATCAGTGGGACGAGACTTTAAATGAAAACATTAAAGTAATGTTTAGAGAGATGGTTGACAGGTTAAAGGATGATGACTCGGTGAGAGGAGCTTGGGAAGTAAATAAAAGAACGAAACAGGGTATAATTTGGTGCGATGCAAGCTTTCTGGTGATAGGCGTGTGTCTCGAAATAGGCAAGACTTAAGTGTTGCCGACGATCCACATCGCATAAATTTGGCAGAATTAGATGGAATCGTAAAAGGTTTGAGCTTTGCGTTAGATTGGAATTTAAGAAACGTATCGATTATGACTGATTTTAAATGTGTAATGGATGGGTAAAATTTGTTATAGAACAACTCAAACCGATACATATCAAGGATGATTCGGCAACGCTCGTAAAAAGGAGACTGAAAATTGTACAGTCTTTGCAAGAAGATTGTAATCTAAGACTTCTTATCGATTTGGTCATGAGCACTGAAAATAAAGCAAATGTACTCACTAGAGTTCCGGCGAATTGATTTAAGATTAGAACAAGCTCGATCCCCCGTGCCTTCGGCTCACGTTGCTATTGGAGACATTAAAGAGGAGACGAAAGGCATCATTTGGGTGTTGATAGTAGTTTGTGTTTAGCGAGAAGATATTTAGGCGCGGACGTCCGTCGGTAAGAAGTCAATAACGTGGTACGAAATTGTATCAAGTGTCAATCGATTGATCCAGCTCCAATACACTTGAGTGAAGGAGAATTAGGAGTCTAGGCTACTTGGAAAAGACTTGCAATTGACGTTACACATTATAAGGAGCATGATTATTTACCGATAATCGTTGCCGGACCGATCCGATTTACTATATTGAAAGAACTCAAACGTATGACTGCTCCTTAAATTATATCGAAAATTTTGGAAGTATTTTGGGAGCGAGGTTTTCAAGGAGAAATAATTGCGAACAATGCGACTGTGCTTTGCATTGCGACTTCGAACAATGCGACTTTGCCAATCAAAATGGGATCGAGGTTATATATCGTTGCGCTTACAAACCTAACACCAACGGGATTATAAAGCGTTGTCACCGCACAATCAAAAGAATGTGAGCGCGAATATTAGGGTTTGTGCAATAAATGATATTTTGGTACAACGCGTATCCCGAAAATGGCACAAACCAAGCTACTGCGCCAATAAGTGAAGGGTACAAATACGACTAAGGATTTCTTACATTGAATCGCGGAATAAGTATGGTAAGGACACACTGGAATAGTAAATTACGACATGGACAGCAAGTATTCGTTAAGCCGGGAGATACTAGATTTACTACAAGGTGGAAAACCAGTATAATAGCTAATATTCCAAGAGAAAACGCCGTTGAGGTTGAAGGTATATCTCGTCAATATCCGCACAATATCCATGCTGGACTCAGATGATGATTAAAGCAGTCAAGCTAATACCTCACAAGACAATATAGCAAACATATGGCACGAAAGTCAGATGGATACAATAAAATTACAGAGAGGATAAATATGAGCCAACCTCCACGAAGACTATAACTGACAAGAGAACGTCGTCGACCTGAATGGTTAAGCGAATACAAACTATGACTGTCTTTAGACCAGTGTGGCGTGGTAGTAAAGCGATTTACAACAGTGTGAAGGTAACAGCTCAAAAGCTCAAAATAAAGAAGGATTAATTTTTACGTGGCAAATGTGTGCACGCGCACGCTTACTTGGCCGTGAGCAATTTAGCAGCAGATTGTGCTGCATTTTGTTTCAATTTGTAACTATAAAACATTAACTATACAGGATTTCATGTGCGAAAAAGTGAGTATCGGTGTGTTGTAGCTTAAACCAAGTAGGTTTTATTCAACACAAAGTAATCTAGAATAAAACTAAATCGAATTAATATAACATTCTTCTCATCTCAATATGTTTGTTCGTCTCTTAATCCCGATATCTGGCAGGAATCCTCCGTACTCGTTGGGATCGTCGAGGACTTGTTGAGTTGTACGTTTCTGTTTGTGTTTGCGAAACTTCCTCGATATCGTTGTCGTATAACATCGTAGGTTCGGCCGGGTTGTTGTGATATGTTAATATTTCTTCCTTTTCCAACTCATTTGTACTCGGATTTATTGAATTGGTCGATGTCGATTGGTTTTCACACTCTCTACTTCCTTCTGAACAAAACGTTGTGTAGACACGGTTTGAACTCTCCCCGTCCCATTACGTATAGTTGAATAGGCTTGATTCGCGTCAAGCAGTTCGACCTTATCTACAGCAGGCTCATATTTCGAGAATCTATTTAGTCGCTTGAATAGCACGTTATTAGCGTCAACCAACCAACCCGGTTGACTGAGGTTTTGAGGGTATCGTCTCGGAAATGTGAAAATTTGATTGTGTGGAGTATCATTCGTTGCAGTGCAGAGAAGTCGGCGGATGGACGATAACGCATCTGGTAATTTCTCTTCCCATCTTGGTAGACCCAATTTTTCATTTTCAAGTGCCAGCAAGATGCTCTTCCATAACGTTCCAACATTGTGAGTTCCCTTGTGGTCTGAAAGGAGTCGTTTGACTTGAAGATATACCCAAACCGCTCAGCCAATTTTTCAAGTCTCGAGAGAGAAAAGCAGCTCCACGGTCCGAATGGATATAATTTGGACATCCACATAACGCAATGATTTAACGAAGACACGCTTTAGCCGTTTTTGCAGATGTATCGCGGACAGCAAAAGCAAATGGATAGCGAGTGTACTTATCGATTGCAGTGAACAAATATGTTGCGCCGGTTGATGATCCTGGAAGAGGATATTTGAAATCAACTGATATGCGTTCCATGGGAGAGGTCGACTTTATCATATGAAGATAAACTGGAGGTTTGTAGAAACGTGTGATACGACAGCAAATTTGACACATTGACGTAATCTCCCGTACTTCACTTACCGAGTAGGTTTTGATTTCGTATAAAATGTAACACCAGTGTGACCCCTGGGTGTAGCAATTTTTCTTGAAGTTTATGAAGATCCTCAAGATGATTTATTTATCCACATACGTCGCGTGACATAACATCAGCCGATTTATTGAAGTTCCCCGGGCGATATCGTATTGCGTATTGGAAACTTGCAAGATCCATTCGCCATCTTGCAACTTTGTCATTTTTGAATTTCCCATGACGTGTGTGATCAAACATGAAGGCTACAGACTTCTGGTCAGTTATGAGAGTAAAGAGACGTGGCGCCAGGTAGTGTTTCTAATTTCGCAAGGCTTCGATTATTGCGTATGCTTATTTTTCTATAAAATGATGTCGTCTTTCGTGAATGTTCAGCGTTCTTGAAAAGAAAGCCAACGGTATGTCGTTTTGAAATAGTGTCGCGCCAATTGCAGTGTTGGATGCATCAGTTTCAACCACGAAAGGAACATCCTCGTCGATGTTATGTACGCATGCACTTTTTATATCGGTTTTGATCAATTCTATAGCTTCACGAGCGAGTCTATCCAATGGAAACGTCAAGTCCGTTCTTGTCAAAGTCGCTATTTTTGTTGAAAAATTCTTAATCCACTTGCTATAATAGGAAAAGAAACCCATAAGTCGTTTGAGTGTCTGATTATCGTGTGGAATCCTTAGTTGATTTAGCGCTGCGAGTCGACTGGGATCGGGTCGTAATGTTTTGTGGGATATCTCGTACCCAAGCGTGCGTATTGTTTCAACGCGGTACTGGGTTTTATCGTTATTGATTTGAAGTCCGTATCGATGCAAAGCGTCTTTAAACCGTTTTAGATTTTCATCATGATCCGAAATCGTTGTGCCACACACAATAATGTCATCAAGGTATGAATACACCCCTTTTAACCCGTTGATCTCTATAAACTTATTTATGTATCGCTGAAAACTGGAATTGGTTACCCCCATTGGGAATTTTCTTGAATTGGTAGAGTTTTCCGCAAGCCTCGAAAGCTGTATAGTGTCGTTCCAGTGGGTCGATATCGATCTGGTAATATGCTTCCTTTAAATCGACAAGAGAATAATATTTGTGTTTAGAAACCTCATTCACAAGATCGGCTATCCTCGGTAGCGGATAAGCATCCAGAAACGTATAGCGGTTTATCGTTTGTGAAAAATCCACTACAAGTCGTTTTCTACCAGTATTCCGGGATACAACGACAACTTGCGCTCGCCATGGAGATATGCTCTCCTCGATTACATTATTATTTAGCATCCGTTGTATCTCGCTTCGAATAAATTTTGTATTTTGTTTGTTAAACTTCCGGCTTTTTGTTGCAATAGGGCGTACATCTGAATTGAGATTTTGAAATAATCGAGGACTCTCGATTTAAACTATCGATACAGCTACAATTTCAAAGCATGACAAAGATACACCAAATTGTATTGTGAATTTCTCATGTTTTTTCAAGAATGGTAGACCCAAAATGGCGTCGGTGCAAAAATGTGGTAGAATAAACATGTCGACGTTTAGGTACTTTTTATTGTCGAGTTTAAAAGTTACTGTGCATTTTCAGGATACCCTTTTTATGGTTTTTGACGCTAAATATACTTGGGTATCTGCCCGATGTACTTGAAGGCCTAACGGCTGTGCGACTTTACTATCCAAGAAGTTCAAAGAGCTGTCAGTGTCGACTAATACTTCAAACCTCCTATCCATAATATAGATCGGGACCTTTAGCTGAAAGGTTGAATTCACGTTGAGGGATGAAAGTAATACAGCTGACGATGATATTTGATCTCGTTTTGAAGAATTGCATACACGAGCAAAGTGGCCCTGTTTTCCGCATTTATGACATGTTATCATTCTGACTGGACAATTTAATCGTTGATGTTTTCTTCCTCCACAGAAATAACATTTGTACCGTTTACGTACGTATAACGGTTCGGAGTAACGCTCACCTGATTTACACAATGTTGACTTGAACCCAATTCGTTATCGGAATCCATTTTAATTACAGAGGGATATTTTCTTCTCAGTGTTGACAGTCACCACACTTAACCGCTGAGTTGGTTCTGATTCGTCAGTCAAATGATACAAGCCGATACTTTGTTGTGCGGTTGTAAGTGATTTAGCGACAGTGACAGCCCTGTCCAAATTCAACTGATCAAATTCGAGAAGACGCTGTTTGACTGTATCTGACCGCAAACCCCGTATAAAAGAATTCCTTATGTACTCATTCCTAAACTCATCAGCGGTTGCAGTTTTGAAATTGCAATCTCTGGACAATGAACGTAGTGACTGCACAAACGAATCTATCTTCGTCAATTTTCTGTGATCGAATCGACAGTATGTGTCTCGCAAGAATTTCATAGGTTTCTTTATAAATATTTGCTTCAGTTTAGACATGGCGTCCTTAAATTCCGTGCAATCCTCAATGAGCTCATAGACTTGTGATCCAACATGCATCATGATGCATTCCAAGGGATTTACGTTTGGACTCGTCGTCAGCAAATATGTGAAGTTACGTTTCCAAAGCTTAAACTTTCTTTAACTGTCGATTTTATCTGAAGACACATCGAATCGTTCTAATCGAATGTTCGACCGTTGGCCAGATGACTGTGAGAGTTGATTGATTTGTTGACTATCCAGCGACATTGATTCGAGTCCTTATTGTGTTAAATAAATTGTTGTAGCTTAAACCAAGTAGGTTTTATTCAACACAAAGTAATCTAGAATAAAACTAAATCGAATTAATATAACACGGTGCTTCAAACAACTTTCAAATTCAAGCAAATATGGAACAGAATTCGGGTATTTCCAATGGAATTTTAACTGTAACAACACCCAAGGTAAGAGATTTGTTGTCTAAAGATCACGAGGGTAATGGGGATCTTCCCCCATACCCAAGCTTAGAAATCTAATAATTATTAAATTGGCCGAGCATGTTGGAAGACATAATTTGTACAACATTTTCCTGCGAAGCTTCGCATAACAGTATAAAAATAGAATATTATTCAACACGGTAAGGTACTATGAGACCGAGGTTAAAATTTCCTTTACCACCTCTGATTTGGCTAATGCATATAAAGAATTTTTTAATAACAATCTTTCGAAATTTGGAAGCCTGATTTCAAAGCCTATCATGGCTTCCTTGAAAATAATAAATCTCCCTGCTCACTTGGAACAAAAAGACATTGGTGACCTTCAAGTACCTTTTAAAGTCTCTAATTTTCGCCCCATTAAAGGAAAGAATGGACTACCTATTCCAATAGGTTTTGTCTCGGCTCCCACCGACATTGCCGATACGTTAACCAAAACGTCCTGCAACCTGTTTCTGGGTTTTAATTTAAAGTTCATAATTCTTGAAAATGATGATATGACCTTCCCCACTGCAATCTTTGTCATGGATGGGGGCACTGGGCCTCAATGTGTAAGTCAGAGAAGATCTGTGGCTACTGTTCCTCTAAAGAATGTATCGACATCGGGGGACAATGTTCATCCACCCCGCGATGTGTTAACTGCTCTGGTCCACATCCCTCCTGGTCCAGGAGATGTGAAGCGTTTAAAGACTATCGTCTCAAATTATGTCCTTAACGTACAGTTAAAACTCCTGCTAGCTATACTGAAACCAACGGAAGGATGTCTGACACGGACATTATACGTCTCTTCGATGCTCAAAAGCAAGCTATCTTAGGAAAATACAGCAACGAATCAACAATCAGTTCGCACTGCTATATTCATCTCCAATGATCTCTCCAGCAACTATTCCAGAGTCAAAGAAACTAGGGGCTTCGGCCCACACCGTGCCTGCATTGAAGGTAGACAGACTACTTAAGGATAAGTCCAGGACAGCCTCTACCACGGGAAATGAATATATTGCCCGTGGGCAAGTGCCCACCCTGGACGGATTTAGTGGAGGGAAGGGCAACCCTTCCGCCCCTAGCTCTGTCTAGGGATGAGGTAATCCCACCCATCTAACTCAACACAATGCAGAGTACTCGTGAGCCTTTTTCACTGAATATTCTTCAGTGGAATTCGTGAGGTGCTTCTGCCCTTAGACTTCTATCTGGTAGATATGCAGATGTTATAGTCCTCCAGGAGACGCGGTCTATCCGTATCCCCCAGGACATTACTCGATTAATCCCTAAGCACATCTTCTCCCACTATACTCCGTATATAACCCCACATAACTCCTCTTCATCTCAAGGTCTTTTAACCTTAGTTAAATGATCCTTAAGGTCTTCCCTCCTACTAAACTATTCTTGTCCAGCCCTGTCTTGTTTAGTTATTTCACTCTGTAAGAACGGTAAACGCCTCAGTCTAGCCAATGTCTACATCTGTCCCGGTGAAATTCACAAGAACTGTGACCTCCTGGATAGGATTATTGATAGCGGCTATGACATGGTACTTGGTGATTTCAACGACAGATCTGGTCGTTGGATAAATGCAGCACACCGCAGAGCTAGGAACGGTTATCTTATTCACAAACCACCCTCCCCTTCTTTTCATTACACATCAACGAACTTCACCTCGACTTATTACTACTCCATGAGAGGTGGTTGCTGAAACCCCACTGTATAGAGCAGTCGCGACAACATCTGCCTACATCTCATGACTTGATTCGTTGGCGGATAGAAGAGGATACGCTGCTTCGAAGAAGATTCCACTTTGATCCGATGATAGTGGCTTTCTTTCAGGCAGCTATCCAACGCTTCCCCCGAATTGGTAATGAGAGTCTATTTAAATTTAATTCCTACCTCTCTTCGCAAGCTACCGCGATCATTTCGACTACCTATGAAGGTCGTATCTACAGTCCCACTACAACAAAACTCAAGACCCTTGAGTTTTGTTAAAACTCTGTCAGCTTTTGACATACAGTCAGAGAAAGGTAGTCGCCATCACAATGCTATTAGCCTCTCCGTCCAAGATTGCTAACATAAATATTAGCCGACGTGTGTTTTTACCAAAATATAAATCGATTTCATGTCCTAAAGATCTGCGACCCGTTTCGATTCAAAACTCTCTCATCTCCATTTACGAAAAATCCCTTGCGCGTAGAATCCGCAACCATTTAAGTAGGCGTAACTTGATTTCACCGAATTTTCATGGGTTTGTCAAAGGGCGCTTGGTCCATTCAGCGATAGATGAAGTGCATCAGTTTTGTAGGGAAAACAGTCATCAACTCGCTGTGGTACCACATCCCATTTCTTTGAATGCAGGTGAAAAGATGTAGTCTCGGACATCAGCCGCTTTTTTAAAGATTAACAGACCAGCTGATCCCACCAATCGTATTTTAAACTCCTCCAAATCGCAGGTTGTTGTCTTTCATGACGCCCCAGAGACAAAGAAGAAATTAAAGAGACTAGCACTCCCTGCTCTATCTTCCATATTGACTAATCAGCCATTCCCTACCTTCACAAGTCGAGTAAAACATCTGGGGTTCACCGTTACGGTTAATTGGTCGGCAAAAGCTGACCTGGATATACTCAAACGTATCCTGAAGAGAGTTAGATGGGCCCTGAAACGGGATCAGTCTTTGTTATTAAGTGGGAAAACCTAAGTGCGCCTTTGGAATACTTGGGATATCTCGGGATTAGTTTTCTTTTCTAGTAGACGTCCCCAGAGCAAAGACTAAGATTTCTCAAACTCCTCATCTCGCGATTACCGAACATAGTCCGCATTGATTGGACTCTTCGGGAGGGGGTGAAAAACCCCAAGTGGTTCCGTCGGAGAGCGGCATGTTAGATTGGCTGGAGGGATCAGATTCCGCTTAACCTGAAGCCGTAACAAAGTTAAAGAAACAAACGAATAGCGACTGACTGTTTTCGATTAGTTTCTCTGCATGTTTCGTTTTTAATTATTTTTATCAGTTGTTATTTATTAAAAAAACATTTATTTACATTAACCTGTTTGTAACATAATAAAAACAGAATAAATTTTGTTTTTATATATGCGCTTTGCAGGTTCATATAAAGCGGATATCTTTAGCAATTACATATTTGCAAGTAGATATTTGGCAAATATATCTAGCAAGTATATTTCCCAAATAAATAAATTTGGTAAATATATTTGTTATATTTAGCTAATACATTTAGATATTTGCAAATTTATTTAGCAAATAGATATTTATTTGTGAGGACTTTCGGCCCAACAGTTTCACCACTGTATTCTCAAACTCTTAAAAAGACTCATTTCTAGTAGAATAAGGGATCATCTGAACTGTAATCATACATTGGTTGATTCTCAACACGGTTTCAGGATTTGACGTTCATACCTAACTAATCTACTAACTTCGCGTGAAAAATGGACAGATGCCCAGAGTGCTGGGTTTTAGGTTCACACAGTCTTCCTTGATTTTTCGAAAGTGTTTGTTATGGTACCACATTACGGTATAGTCTCCTTGCTGGATCACTCTGAACTTTATTCATATATTTGTGAGTGGGTCAGGCAATTTCTATCGAATTGGTCTTTCAGAGTTTGTGTAGGAGGTGTGCCTTCTGACTCGGTGAATGTTAATTCTGGAGTGTCGCAAGGATAAAGCCTTGAACTACTGCTCTATATAATCTTCATGAATGATTTGCTACCCCGTTTATCATGCTTTCATCTAGCTTTTGCAGACGACCGAAGGATTTGATCGACCATTAGAAGTCCTGCAGATCGAGTATCGTTACAAAATGATCTGAACTTACTGTCTAAATTGTGCGAATCTACTGGATTACGGTTAAATGTTAAGAAATGTGTCCTCATGTAATTAGGTCGTCCGTCTGAAACTCTTAGGTACTATATTGATAGTACCTAATATAGTACTCTTAGGTACTATATTGATAGTACTCATCACTTAGGTACTAAGTGATGCTATTAACAATAATGAAGCATTGTGTATTAAGCTATATTGTCAACACCCAATAACGGCATTGACTGTGTATCGTTCTCCAAGATCAAACACAGATAGCATAGCTGCTTTAATGGAGAAAAGTAGTTATTGTGATAAATTTGTTGTACTCAGTGATTTCAACATGCCATTTGTCAATTGAGTTAATTACACTTCCAATGACTCGGATGTCGAGAGTTTGAAGCTACTTTGATTAATAAACAGCTTGGCTCTTAAACAACATGTCAGTCAGAGTACAAGATTTTCACAGGATTCACATTCACTTTTGGATTTATGCCTTACTGTACCATGTGACATTCTTGATAGATTAAGCTATCTGGACCCAATAGGTCATTCAGATCATGTGGTCATTTCGATTGGTCTGAGTGATGTCTACTCACATGGCGTAAATCCGACGTCGTCTGTAAACCCATTCAGAACTGACTTTGCTCTAGTAAATAAATATCTCGTTGGGGTAAAGTGGTTGGATGCTTTTGATGTTGGCGTCGAATATTCATGGCAGTTTTTCAGGGATACTCTGTACCACCTCCTTAATCGTTTCTCACCTCTTCAGAGTAAACACTGTTTGACATCGATCTCACCGCCTTAGTTTAATAGCGACATAAAACATGCTTTAAAGATGAGACGTCAGGCTTTTAATGACTATCGTAAAGACAGAGCTAATTTCAGCACTTATAAGAAAAGGTGAAACCTCGTTACGTCCATGAAGCGAACTGGTAGGCGATCTTTCGAAAAAAAGCTAAGTATAAACTGTCACCGTGATCCCCGCTCTTTCTTTAGGTATGTGACCGCTAAGCATACGCGCTGTAAACCTATAAATTGTATTCAACGTGACGATGGGAAATTCATAACTGATTCTTTGCAGATATCAAATAGACCACCGCGTAGGTGACGGGGACATAGTAGAGTCTTGTATAAATCTCGATTTGGCAGATTATCGAAAATATTTAGACTGTCGAGGATGGCAATTAACATGTGGAATTTGCTGCCCCCAGCTTAAGCACGTTTAAATCACGATGCTGCAAATGGATTCGTGAACAATGCCGCCATTCAATACCTCTGCTGATCTATCTTATTAGAATAGCTACGATATTCACCGCTGTGCTGATTGACTATTTGCTTTTTTTTGTACTCCGCCTTAATAGCATTTTGGCTTTGACATAATAAATAAAAAATAGTAATTCCAGTCATCGTTCGCAAATACATGTTGATTTAAATTCAACGTTAATAATTAATATAATATGAAATGTAAAACGTGTGAACACAAAATATGCATATGGCTTTCTTCTTAAATCATGTGACTAACTGACAAATGAATTTTAAAACAGAGTTTCTCTCTGATTTTGAATACGTTGAAAGTGAGATAGTTTCATTTTTTTTATCATTTTTAGATGCAAAATTACATAATATTTATATTTTTATTAGTTTTCAGCTGGATAGATTTTACAATAAAAACGAGATCGCCTTAGTATTAAAAACACAATAGGTATCCTTAATATCAATAGGTTGATAAAGGACAATAAAATTAAGCCCAAAACTTTAAATGAAACTTTCGATTCATATACAATTATAATTTCCTTATGCGATTGCAATATTTATGCTAATTTTCTCTGATTCTACATTCAATTCTTCATTTTCATTTAAAATGTAGAATTTCGTTTATGTCCAAACTGTAAGTATTTACCTTATCGTGAGAGACTTAAAGTGATTGGCATATTTGACATGAAGGTGAGGTTAATGTTTATCGACTTGGTTGCAACGTGGAAATTATTGCACAAATTTGATGGATATCCTCGAAATATTATGGTGTGTCGTAATAATAGATCCAGGCGACATCATTCGATGACAATTTTTAAACAGCATACTGGGAAACTATCGCCTGTCACAAGATTGTCAAGACGTGTAGTTAACGTGTGGAACAGTCTTCCTGAATACGTTGTTGCCTCCACAACGCTGACTTTATTTAAGAAGCGATTGCGAATATGTCTGGAACAGATCGATAATATGGAGAAGCTATCGTATCCCTGATTTTCTTAACTCTATCAATTCTACATTTTGTTTAATTTTTATTTTATTTTTTCGTGAGCAGACTGAACAGCCATATAGGCTTTGTCTTGTATGTTATAATAATAATAAATATCCTTTGATAATTATTTAAAATAGTAAAATATCATTTTACTATCCTGCAAAGCTTTGACTCAACACCACTATCTTAATAATTAAAGCCGCTAGATAACAAGAAAATTTCAAATCCGTATTTTACTCAATTACTAAGTTCGAATATTTTGCCTGCATTGTTTCCTAATTCATTCTATTATATCAAACAAAGCGAATAATTTCATATCCTTGTGTATTTACAAGCAAATGATTAATAATTGTTAAAGTATATAATTTAAGGTGTTTTTAGTCTTTTATCACGAGGAAAAAAGTATTTAACCGTGCAAATTAAATAGCAAAAAGATTTAATGCATCTTTAAAATTGTCTTTAATTTTTAAAACTGAAACACAACTGGGCGTTTCACTAAGTTTCTAGATACCACATATGCACGTGGAACAAAGTGGAGAAGCTGATTGAAAGCATTGAAACTTTTCAAGGAATTTTCTTATTCAATAAATATCTTCAATACCTAGCATTCAACCCAAATTATTCTCTATTTTTTGGCAAAAAAGAATTTATGTACTTTGTGAAAATCATGATTTGTGGTATATATTGTGTAGGTTATGGTTCAAGCTTATCTGCATCTCGTACTGTTGAGATTGGTGTACATAAAATCAGCTCTTTGACCTTAATTTTCTAATATAAATTTAACAACGTTGTTATAGTTACTTTGTCATTACGTCGTTTCTTGAATCGAAAAGTTAAATCGTCGAATTATGACATTGATTTAAATATATAACCCGTAAATAGGGTGGCCGTATACAAATATGTATGCAATTTAACAAAAGAAAAGTACGTGTTTTATAATATCCCGAGTCATGATCATTTTAAAAGATATGATTATAGCCCGACCATCTGTGATTATTTTGAGAGCATTCGCTGCTTAATTTCATTTGAAAGAGAACGATTTATATTAATGATACATGCACTAAGGATGTCTGGGGAAACTGTTGACGCTTTCCACATAAATAATTTCAGTCACTATATGTTTGAATGATACCTATAAACCGTATTATATAGGGTTGTCGTATCATAGTAATGTAATGTTAAGCAATGTATATGCGATTTAGTAAAAGAAAAACGTGTTTTATAATAGCCTTAGTCATAATCATTAATTTGGTTATCCGTGATGAGTTTGGTATCATTCACTGCTCAATTACATTTGAGAAGGGATAATTGACATCAATTCGACATGCACTGGGGATGTGCATATTATAAAAGATCATACCAAAACTTTTAGCGTGTTGCAGTGTCCAAAAGTTATTATGCGAATTAAAAAGCGATTTAAAACGGCGATAAGTAAATCTCTAAGGAATGATATGTTACTTTCCAAGTAACCGATGCTAAAAATTGGTTTAGTACTATAAAATCGGCTTATCGTAAATTTACGCAGGACGCGTGTAGACGAGTTAATTTTAAGCTACTATGCATCTAAATAAATAGTTGCCAATGATCACTCAATCTCAAAAGCATAATTATAAATAATAACGTTTATAATTAAGCGACGTTTGATATATTTATGTTAAAAACGTCATTATAATTAATTTATAATTTAAATGAGGTTTGATTATAATTTTGATTAATAATGAAAATTAAGACGAAGATCCGGACAAAGTAAAGACTGAATAATCGGGACCAAGTAATCTAGACTAAGAGCTACCCGGTCTTTTATCTTCTCTATAACTGTTATACGAAGACGTTTAAATCTTGTGCTGCATTCATTCATCTTATGATTTTCAGTTGCCCCAATGGGATATATATACTATATGTAGTTGGGTTCAATCGTGAAAGCTAAACATCAACATAAACAAATGTACATTCATGCATATTTCCAAAAGCAAGCGTTCTGATCATACTCGTTATTGACTCAACGGCGTTGAAATAATCCTTTTTAGGTAGATAGATCTCGATGTTTAGATACTCAAATCAGCTAACTGAGTCTACGTATTTAATATAATTATAAAAAACAAAACATAATAATGCTAAATCAAAATTTAATAATTAAATAATAAAATAAATAATTGTTTTTAGATTTTCTATAATTTAAATCAAGTTAAAATAAAAAATTGAAATTTAAAAAGTCATTTTTATGAATTGACTAATCTAATCTATCTATCTGATCTAGTTGTTTCACATTACGATCAGCGAAAACAGACGTCTCGAAGCTTAAAAAAGTTTGAGATCTAAAGTAAATACAATAAATAACATACAAATTGTGTGTTTAAGCTTGTAATCAGACCGATTGTCTATATTAAAATAAGTCTTGGTTATTGAAATTCTTACAAAATACAGTTCTATACAGTTTGAAATTCTAAGCTGCTAACAAATAACTATTTACACAAATTACAATCGATTACTACTATTACAACGTTTACAACGATTACATCGATAACAACGATTACTTCATCTTTAAATCAATTGGAAAAGGTATTGCAGTGTGACGGATTTGGTCAAGTTCCAAATGGATCTATCCCGGTAAACGCAGCTTCTACCGAATGCGTATCAGCTGAATGCAACCTACACAAACGTGCTACCTTGGCTAACATCCCCAAATCACAGTCTGGTAGTAATAACAACCGGGTGGATAACGACGAACCGAACGTATCTGCTGTCCCCTCAGAAATGGCTCACAACTCGCAAATGCAAATATCGCGACGACGATCTTCAGTAATAACCGCACAACCTCAACATGAATCCATAAAATTCTCAATAATGACGCCAGGTAACATTCAACATGATGTAGGCATGACTAGGTCTGTACTTCTTAGAGGTGTTTCAAAAGCAAATGTGATTAACTCTCAACACACTCTTTCACTTAATAGCATGGCATCTGCATATGACTCTCGTCAGGTACCTCGAAGAAGGGAAGATTTTCATAACCGTGAACAGTGTTTAATTATTGCAAACGTAAAGGAATCTGTCGCTATAAATAGCCAGGCACGATTAGACGACGACTTGGGACATCTACAATCCATTCTTTCGGTGGTATTGCATGAATGTCAAGACGAAGTTGTTAAGAGCATGAAGATAAAGGCCGCTTTTCGTCTCGGTAAGATAAGTAATGAGTTGAGACCCAGACTGCTCAAAGTAGTGTTCAACTCCGCTGAAATTATTCACATAATCTTTAACGGCGCATATCGTTTGAAAGGGTCGAGTATACGTCTGCTACGCGATCTGAGCATAGCTGATCGATTACGTTTGAAAGAGGCTAAATCAGAGTTAGCATGTCGATTAGAGTTGGGTGAAAAGAATTTGACAATACAAAATTTTCGAGTTGTGCGGAGGCGTCTACATATTCATTGGAAGGGAATGTCAGATGTGATCAATCCTGCAAGCCTTCTTACCACTTTGGCGCCCTCCGCCTAAGACGTGAAATATTCACTGTTTCACCTTGCCTCAATGTCGATCGGTGTATTCGTGAATTTCGAAAATCTCTTCGCGATTTTTCCTTCAAGTTGAGCACAAATAATGGTGGTTTAAAAATCATTTACTCGAATATTCGTAGTCTACTTAATAAGTTAGATGAAATAAAATGTCTCTTTCAAGATATCGTACCAGATGTAGGTATTTTCACAGAATATTGGCTTAGCTTCGTCAATAGCAGACGTAGATATATTCATTGAGGGATACAGCATAAGTAGAAGTGATAGAACAGGGAAAATTGGAGGAGGTGTTATCGCGTATATCTCTAATAGGCTTCAATTCCGAGTAATTGAAACTCTTAGTGATGTTATTAACCATAATGAAGCATTGTGTATTAGGCTATATTGTCAACACCCAATAACGGTATTGACTGTGTATCGTTCTCCAAGATCAAACACAGATAGCATAGCTGCTTTAATGGAGAGAAGTAGTTATTGTGATAGATTTGTTGTACTCGGTGATTTCAACATGCCATCTGTGAATTGGGTTAATTACACTTCCAATGACTCGGATGTCGAGAGTTTGAAGCTACTTGGCTTAATAAACAGCTTGGCTCTTAAGCAACATGTCAGTCAGAGTACAAGATTTTCACAGGATTCACATTCACTTTTGGATTTATGCCTTACTGTACCATATGACATTCTTGATAGATTAAGCTATCTGGACCCAATAGGTCATTCAGATCATGTGGTCATTTCGATTGGTCTGAGCGATGTCTACTCACATGGCGTAAATCCGACGTCGTCTGTAAACCCATTCAGAACTGACTTTGCTCTAGTAAATAAATATCTCGTTGGGGTAAAGTGGTTGGATGCTTTTGATGTTGGCGTCGAATATTCATGGCAGTTTTTCAGGGATACTCTGTACCACCTCCTTAATCGTTTCTCACCTCTTCAGAGTAAACACTGTTTGACATCGATCTCACCGCCTTGGTTTAATAGCGACATAAAACATGCTTTAAAGATGAGACGTAAGGCCTTTAATAACTATCGTAAAGACAGAGCTAATTTCAGCACTTATAAGAAATGGCGAAACCTCGTTACGTCCATGAAGCGAACTGGTAGGCGATCTTTCGAAAATCAGCTAAGTATAAACTGTCACCGTGATCCCCGCTCTTTCTTTAGGTATGTGACTGCTAAGCATACGCGCTGTAAACCTATAAATTGTATTCAACGTGACGATGGGAAATTCATAACTGATTCTTTGCAGATATCAAATATGTTTAGAAATCATTTCCATTCTTTGAATCTTGACCATAAGGATGTGACAATGGGTGATCCGTGTACATTTGAATCGCCCGGAGATGACACCAGCGACCTCTTCCGATGTGATGATGTTCTCCAAGAGCTTCGGAAACTTAAATGCAAAGCAGGTGCGGGTCCAGATGGCTTACCGCCAGTATATCTGCGCAACATCGCTGACATAATATGTCATCCGCTTTACAATATTTTCTCTGCGTCTGTTGCTTTTGGCGTTGTTCCTTCTGATTGGCAGAATTCCATCATCTGTCCTATTTATAAGAAAGGGGATAGTTCGTCCATTGACAATTATAGGCCTATTAGTCTCACTTGCGTGTGTTGTCGTGTGCTAGAAAGATTGATTAAGCGACGAATAATAGAATTTCTAAATAGATTTCAAATTTTGAACCCAGCACAGCATGGCTTCCGAAAAGGTTATTCCACGACTACTAATCTTGTACATGCACGTGAAAATTGGTATCACTATTATGATCAAGGTATACCAGTTGATGTCATTTTCTTTGATTTCTCAAAAGCGTTCGACTCAGTTAATCAAATGCGTCTTATTGAGAAGTTGGAGCACATTCATCTTGATAAGAGGATCATAAACTGGATTCGTGTATTCCTTTCCAACCGACAAAGTGTCGTACGAGTAAATGAGTCGCTGTCGAGTCCATTTCCAGTGTTGTTAGGTGTTCCACAGGGAAGTGTATTGGGTCCCATCTTATTCAGTCTTTATATCAACGATTTGATACCAAATATCAGTTCATTCAGTTTATTATATGCAGATGATCTTAAAGTTTGGCGACCTATTATTTCCGATCTTGATAAACAGCATTTACAAAGCGACGTCGACGTTATATCCAATTGGTCTATACGAAATCACTTGAGGATCAATTCCGCTAAATGTACATGCATGCGTATATCACGAAGATCATGTGATCATCTTGGAGGTGAGTACCAGTTTGGTTCAATTAGTATCAAAACAACCCACTCATATAAAGATTTGGGAGTTTAGGTTTGTGCTGACTTATCCACCCGAAAGCATTCAGACTACGTGTGTTGCATCACAAAACGCTTAATAGGACATACTCGTCGAGCTCTGATAGGCATAGATCCGTTATGTTACCATACCTTAGCAAATGCGTTTTTCTTGAGCCATATCTTATACGCATCGCCAGCTTGTTATCCCGAAACTACTTATGAGCGTCGTGCATTGGAGAAAGTGTTCAGATCAACAACTAAATTAGTCTCAGGGCTGCATATTTATGGCTACGCGAAACGCCTCCAGATATTAAATATGCCTTGTCTGCGATATATCCGTGACAAGCGAGATCTCTCTCTTGTTTGGAAAATTCTGCATACTAAAGATCATCCACTGTCACATCTACTGCAACTGAGAGGTCAACCTTCTCTTCGCGGACACCCCCTGATGCTGAAAACACAAAGGTACATGCATGCAGTTTCCTGCTTTGCCAAACGAGTCGTACGATCTTGGAATTCGCTTCAGAGTGCGACCGTTTTGTCGTCTACTGCTTCAAGTTTTTGCGCCCTACTGGATGATGACCCTTCCTTCTCAAGACAACGGTGGGATTTTCAGTAGTTTATCTGATGAGGGAGGGACAAAACGACTCTTATTCTTTTTATTCTTTTTATTTTGTGAAGCAACTTGTAAAGAGCCTCGGCTCAATTCGTTGTCAATTAATAATAATAATTTTTTTATTCAATAATTTAATTATTTACGAAACTCTAAATTCATTGATTACTACACTAGATACTTCAGTTAAATTGCATCCAACAGCTACATCGGACAATGTGTCATCAATTGATTTCCATCAAATACTAACTCGTCAAGAAATCATTTATCATGCTTTTAGTGAAGTAATTAAGTGGAAGCCAAATCTATATTCATTACCTAAGTGTAATGCCAGCAATGAGTTTATCGACACATTAGCTAGCTTTTACTCATTGGCTATTTCAAGGCCCTTGGAAACCAAACATAGATTAATGGAGACAGTGGTGTTTAGCAAAGTCATTCTTCATAATAAGAAAAATCCAGGTTAGCGCTTATTAGATCAAACATTAGCCGAAGACTTGAATTATGGAGAGAGGGAAATGTTAAGTCCTTGATGGAAGAGGCACGTCTTTTACAAAAGTGCATCCTTGGAGATTCTTTATCAAAAAGCAGCACCTATTGGATTAAAAGATTTTGTAATTTAATGACAAACGGTAAAACTCATGCTGCCACAAAATTACTAGAAAATCCGAATGAACAAAAGGTTATTTTGAAGCTGGACGATGAAGTCCATGGAATATCGGTGAGAGAAAAATTAGCTGAATTACATCCCAGGGCAATGCCTATCAATGATTCCACTCTTGTACCAGAGCCTTTAAATGGTATAGTAAAGCACTATCCGGGAACGTTTTTGCAAATATCTGCAGATGACATTGTATCAGCAGCGCGTCGTACTCAAGGATCAGCCGGACCGTCAGGCTTGAGTGCAATTACTTGGCAGTCTATGCTTATGTCATTCGGACAAAGCTCTAATCGTTTGCGTCAAGTATAGCGGATTTTGCGATCTTTCTAGCTACTACTAACACTCCATCAGAGGATCTCACGGCATTTACGGCAAGTAGATTAATAGCTATTGATAAAAATCCAGGAATAAGACCGATCGGTATTGGAAATGTTATACGAAGAATAGTAGGGAAGGTTCTAGCCAAAATTATATCCATTGATTTGCAAGAAGTATCATCTTCAATACAATTATGCGCTGGTCAACGATGTGGAGTTGAGGCGGCTATCCATTCAATACGTGAACTTTTTCATAATAATGACTCTGATGTATATTGCAGCTGGACGCTTCGAATGCATTTAACAGAATTAACAGACGTGTGGCTCTGCAAAATGTAGATTATGTGTGCCCGGCATTGACTACCATTCTTCGAAACATTTACGGAAGAGATGCTGTTTTGACGTTTGACGAAGAAGTATTTTATTCCAAAGAAGGGTTTACGCAGGGAGATCCCCTGGCTATGATAGCTTTTGCCGCAGCATCATTGCCTCTTATAAAGCGGTTGCAAGACGAAGTTCTTGGTGTGGATCACCGATGGTTTGCAGACGACGCACATTGCATTGGGAATCCCGCTGAAATAAAAATAGTTTGGGATTTAATACGTCAAATTGGTCCGGACTACGGCTTCAATTTCAACGAGAACAAATGTCGCCTACTGGTACATGAAGAAAAACTAGGCAACGTCTCATTATTATTTGTTGATTCAGGACTAGAGATAGTAGAGGACGGCTTGAGAGTTCTTGGATCAGCTGTTGGAACCGACGAGTTTGTACGTAAATATGCATCAAGAAAAGTCGATGAATGGTTGATAATCCTGTCTAATCTAGTTGATGTGTCAAGAGAAGATCCTCACGTTGCTTTTACTGCTTTAACACAAGCACTACAGTTTAAATAGACGTTTCTGTTACGCACATGTAGAGTCGAGTCAACACTTATTCAACGTATATCGAGATTTTTACGTCTTCACCTTATTCCAGCGATGCTCGGAGTGCGTCCTGAAAGTGATATCTTGAATTTGATCGAGTTACCTCTCCGATATGGTGGTTTGGGTTTAATTAATCTCGAAAACCAATGTGAATCATCTTTTCGATTCTCGATGAAAATGTGTGATCCTCTTTTAGATGGGTTGACCGGATCTTTACTACATAATGCCCAGAAGCAAGCTGCGTATAGTATAAGGCTTGAAAATGAAAAGCTTTACAAGAACATAATCGATGAGTTAAAACGAGTCAGCGAGAGCAGCATATGTTGCAACTCAGTCAAAGGTGCATCTACATGGCTATTATCAAAACCTATCATCAGAAGTGGTTATCATTTAAGCAAGCAATAGTTTCAAGATGCTCTTGCGGCAAGATATGGTTGGAATCCTCCTAATCCACCACCGGTTTGTCTTTGTGGAAACACCTTTAATATTATACATTGTTTGGCATGCCAAAAAGGTGGATTACCGTCAATAAGACATAATATAGTAAGAGACAGCTTAGCGAAGGATCTCACAAAAATATGTTGTTCAGTATCGATTGAACCATGTCTTCAAAAATTACCAATCGGAATAATATTTCAGCGTTCTACTACAACAATAGATCAGAATGCAAGACTTGATATCGGATGCAATGGTTTGTTCGGAGATAAAACGGAGCGGTCCTTGATGGACGTATGTATTTTCAGTCATCTGGCTCCGTCAAATTCATTTAACCATACTTCTGATCCATTTCAATATCACGAGAAGCGTAAAATAGCTAAATACGATGAGCGAATATCTCGTTTTGAGCGTTCTACGTTTTATCCGATTGTGCTTGCATCCAATGGTGGACTTGGTAACAATGCCGACAAAGTCATAAAACGCATGGCAACATTACAATCGAAGAATACAAAGGAAAGTTACAGTGATATCATTAGGAAATTTAGAACAACTATTGGTTTCAAATTGGCAAAAATGGCATCAATGTGTGTAAGAGCTGCAAGATCAACATACGAAACTCCAGTCAATGAATTTAGAGTTTCGTAAATAATTAAATTATTGAATAAAAAATAAAAATAATAATAATGAGAGAATTTATTATACCTCTTTACCTTTCGGTACTGGGTAAACAAAATAAATACACCAAAAGTTTATCAATTTTATAAATTGTATTTCAAAATCTTCTCCTACTGTCAATATCGGATAGTGACATATTTTTCAAAATTGGGCAAGTGAAGATATGCAGGTTAGATGCGCATTCATTTTTGCAAAGAACACAAATGCACAAAGAGCACCGTGCATGTACTGGAATTCTAATAGCGCAGAATTTATCGTGATATCCATGGACAGATGCTCTCCAGATCAGCGGTCTTTTCCTTGCACAGGGTTCTCTCCATTTAGTCTGTAAGAATGCCGGAGTAAGATAAAATTCAGAATCCAATGACGTCGTCTTTCGAAAGAACATGTTCAGGTTAGTAGTAAATGATGCAGTGTGTTCAAGATTAAATGTTGAGCAGACGTATTTAGAGCAAGGTTCTAACGATGATAGTATCGCTATAACCGATGAAGAACATTTTGGTGAGACTCCAACAATTCGCTTCACGAATCTCCATTGACACATGTCCAACTGCTGAAAATTGAAGGGACTTAAATCCGACCAGATAATAATAATAATAATATTTAGACGTTCTACCATACTCGATCAAAATTTAGAAAATGTTTGTACGTCTTACGGCTGGATCCTACAGCCGTAAGATTTGAAGTTCCTACATTACGGTATATGCTGCTAGTGTAGATTTAATACTTTATCAGTAAATTTCCTCAAATGGAAAAAATTGATACTTTATAGCATTTACTTCACGACAGGAGCCATTCTCTTAGTAACCTGGTACGCCTTCGAGATTTGACTCACTGACGCTGTCACCATTTGATGCTCCAAACTCCTCGAATCCAGAACACCATATCTAAATTTGTTGTTGGACTTTGGAACAGACTTATGCCTCCAACAGTATGCTCATCTACTGTGAACCTGTTTAAGAAGTGCCTGGACAGAGACCTTTATATTGTTTTTAGATGATCTATATTAGATTGATGCTTTGTCAAGGTGTGCCTGTAATTAATGTAATTGTTTATGATCTTACCTATTAATGAGCTTTTCGCTCAACTCGTGGTTAAAAAACGATTTATTTTAACGTGGCAAATGCGTGCCGGCGCACGCTTACATGACCACAATAAAACAAAACTGTGAATCAGGTGTCGATAAGGTGTGAACGGAGGAGGTGTTTGAATATGATAAAGGAGGGGGCGCGGCGGACGTCGAGAGGGAGTTGATTCTAGGCGAGTGAGGCGGCGACGAGGAAGGATCGGAGACCGTAGTTGTTGGAGTAATTAGGAACGTGAAGTAAGAGGGTATGACAGGAACGAAGCGATAGCGAGGTGGGGCGAGTATCGTCTAAGAAAGGAAGGTTGATGAACGATGGTGAGCCGACAGCGATTAGACGAAAGGTAACGAGAAGAAGGCGGAGTTTGATGCGGATTTGGATGGTGGGCCAGGAGAGTTGGGCAAAATATGTGGATGTGTGGTCGAAGCGACGGAGACGAAAGAGCACTCGAACGGCGGTGTTGATTATTCGTTGTAGGGGTAGGATGATGGATTTTGGAGAATTGGCGAAAAGGCTAAGGCAGTAATCGATTTTAAGGGAAAAGAAGCGATGAAAGAAGAGACATACAAGAACGGAAAGTCGATAAGGGGGCGGATACGGCGGATATCACGGAGAATTAAGTTAGATGAGCGGACCTTGTCACGGACGAAGGGTTTAAGGGAAAGGTGATCATCGAAATGGAAGCCTAAGAAAGTGAGATTGTTGACTATGGGGATGATTGTTGAGGCAAAATATACAGGGGGAGGAGATATGTTTGGTTTACGGGGGAGGATCCACATTATTTTGGACTTTTCGGGGTTTAGAACGAGATGGAGATTGGAGAGACGTTTGTAGATAGAAGAAAGACAGTTGGAGGCAGAAATGCCGATATCGTGTATGCGATGTGCGGGTGCATGAGCATAGATTAGAATGTCATCGGCGTATTGCATGACCTTAAAGGAGTAAGGTTTGATAAACGGAGATAGATCGCCAAGCAGAAGAGAGAAAAGCAGGGGACCTAGGACTGAACCTTGTGGGACCCCGCAAAAAATAGGGATGGGAGGGGAGGATGATGAATTAGAACAGACGCGAAAGGAACGGTCGGATAGATATGAGGCGAACCATGCTACGGAGGAGGAAGAAAAGCCGTAATCATAACGAAGGCGAGAAAGGAGGACGGAGTGGTCGACAATGTCGAATGCGGAGGAGAGGTCGAGGGAGATGAGAACACTATATAGAGCCTTGTCTCGAGAAATTAGTAAGTCGTTGTACACTTTTATGCATGCGATTTCTGTCGAGTGATTAGAGCGGAAAGCGGATTGGAAAGGAGGGTACAGATTGGATGAGGAGATATAAGCGTTGATTTGTATTAAGATGAGGCGTTCTAAGAGCTTTGAAAGAGTAGGGAGTAGTGAAATGGGGCGATAGCTAGAAGGAAGGGAGGGGTCGAGCGATTGTTTCTTAAGGAGGGGACGAACGATTGCGTATTTCCAGTGTGAAGGAAAGATACGACTGCGGATGGACGAGTTAAACAAGGTTGTGAGAAATGGGGATATCGATGAGCATATAGATTTTAATATGTGGGTAGGCAGGGGATCGGCAGGTGAGGTTTTGTTGGGCAAGGACATGAGGACAGATGATACTTCTGTAGGTGAGACAGGGAGAAGATGAAAGAGTTCCGGACGGATGAGACTAGACTGGGCAGAGTGGGATAGGATGGAGATCCGGGGTGTGAGAGAGCAACGTGGATACTTTAGTCTGGAGAAATGACGAATAATCATTGGCATTGATGTTGCACGGCGAAGAAGAGCGAGCAAGGATTGAGTTAAAAGTATGCCAGAGAGTCTTAGAGTTGAATGAAGTGATGATTTTATGCTGCCAGAAGGAGTTGCATTTGGTACGTAGTAGGTTGAGATGAGACCGGCGAAGAGCAAGATAGGAATCACGGAAAGACGGAGTGATCGAGCGGAAATCACGTCTGAGAGAGCGGTGATAGACTCGAAAAGCATGGCGGAGTCGACGCTTTGATAGTAGGCATTGGATGTCAAACCATGGGGTACGGTGCAAGCGACGGTGCGGGTGAGACTTTAAGGGCATCAGTTACATAATAATAACATAAGACAGACCCATAGAGCACTCTCTAAATCTTTTAAAATCCCTGACGTGTTGAGTCAAATGATCTTCAATAATAGTGTCATGAATGAGTGAAAAAACAAAGAATCACAAAGAAATTAATTGGGAATAAGTTCTTTAATTAAAAAGGGGATATTTAAAATGCATTGGCACAAATTTAAACGAAAATTCTTAAAGATCCATGCTAATATTTTGATCTAAATGACCAGTAAATGCGATCAGTAACTAAGCTGGAATATTTTAATTTACAATCGTATCGCTTTAGTAATTTTAGACAGGATACCGTTGTAGTGAGAACTAAGGTTAATTATAAAACAACACCACAGAAATTTCTAGATAGTGAGATTACATTATCTATATTAAGCATAAACTGTAGTAAAGTTCAAGTAGGATAATTTAGTTATCATACTTGAATATAATCAGTAAATGATTGTATACAATGATTTTATATAAAATAATATATAATATTATATATTATATTAGCAATTATTTTAATACAAAATAATTGCTAATATAAAAATTGCTAATATAATAATTGCTATAATAATTGTATAATATTTTTTAATAAAACTTTTAATAATTAATATTATTAGTTTATTTATTAACCACTGCTGCCAATTGGCGACAGGTAAAATAATTTATACAATATATTAATCATCAGTTTCTACGGAAATCATCCATTTTAAAGATTATCAATTTCCCTCAGAAACAAAAAACTGCATTTTCATAATGGAAATGCTGATCACATAACTGCATTTCCATAAAGACTCACCTGTAAGACCTCAAAAACGGTAGATGCAGGAAGATTGGCGCTCATGAATAAATTGAACAAAATGTGTTGTGTTATCCGTGAATTGAGGCACGTTTAATCAATGGTCTCTTATGCAATATGAATTAATCCAATATGAAAATTGCATTGCTAGTGTGTTTTGAATATCTGGATTTAAATTATTAATCTTTAGATGCCAGTCATTTATATAATATAGTTAATATTTCTTCTTTGATGGTAACATGAAACGAAATTTGTAATCATCAATTAAATAGCGATCACCGTTTTGCTATAAATGATGACGATACTTTACTAGATACACCTAAAAGTTTTCAATAAATCGCCATTTAATACTGTTTTATTTGATCATGTTTTTAGCCATTAGGTGAATTCATAACGAATCGAGTCCATAGCAAAACTTTGGATCTATCACAATATCAAAAATTTTGAGTGCACCACTGAACTCTAATCAATGAACTCTAATCTATGTTGCGGCCACTGAACAGATCGCAACATACTATATCTGAGCATGCATCTGGTTTTTTAGTAGTTATGGCCCGTTCAACATAAATTGATTTCAAGGAGTGGTTCTAGCTGAGGTTCAAGTCTTAAGTTATTGCATAAGACTGTTAATGTGTCAGCTACTGTTGACAATTTCAATAGTAGTTCTAACTGAGGTTCAAGTCTTAAGTTATTGCATAAAAGTGTTAATGTGTCAGCTACTGTTGACAATTTCGTTGTGCCGTGTGATGAGCATGGTGCCCCTTTTACAGGATAGAGCATGCGTCATGTTCTGATGCTCACCACAAATATACATTTTTTCACGAGACCTGTAGGAGTCCAATTGTAGCGAGCAGCTAGTGCTTCATACTGTAAGGCAGTTGGACTCCCTTTTAGTGCTGCAAACTGTTGGTATCTATCCATGCCATATGTACTGAACTCGTTTATTTAATTTAGCTTATCAAGATGACGCTTATTATTCATGCCTCTAATGGTGTTAGCTATAATCATCTACTAAGTATGTCTTTGGACATTATTAGTAGTATCATCATATGCTTTGAGAGCATTTTAGATGCAATGTATTGATGTTCTGCTTCCTTATCTGGTTACATCATCCCAAAACCTCACATACGTGGTGGGAGAGTGTACATCGATTTGAGGATCGACGAAGTGGGTTTATCAAGCGTTTTAGACGCAAATTTCTTGAAGATGTTTTCATCTAGCGGTTTAAACCATTCAGGTGAACACGCTGTTGAGCATAAAAGGTAAAACCTATTTGTGCTGAAAAGCATGTACATAAGCTGCATATACATAGTAAGCGTCCTTGTCCGAGATAGTACTCATATTTGACACATCATTCCACCATCAACCATTAGCGCGTATTACTTGCTCCTCAACAAATTTGCCAGAACACATTGGTGCTCCAGGCAGTATCACACCACGCTCGGATATCAATACGTTCGTTTCCGCAACCAATTCTAGCGCAACTTTAGTACATGAATGATGATAGAGAAGACTACTCTTTATATCATTGACGAGATAGACATATTGTGAGATCAATGGTTGTTAATACACTCATATAACTTGTAAATCTTTAAACGGTCCGACAAAAGTCGAATCATCTGCACACTATCGCTGCATGATGCTTTGAACACTTGCTTGGATTCTACTAATTTGTGACAGTGATGCCGCTGCAAATGGGGCTATTGCAAGGGCGTCGCCTTGTGTAAACCCGTCTTTCAATATTATCTCACCACCATCTTTAACCATGATTGCGTGACCCCCATATATATTATTTAGCACTCGACCCATCGAAGGACATACCATCCAATTATTTAGCAGCGTTAATTTACGGTCTATCTGATTAAATGCGTTCCTGGCGTCGATGGCGAGGATTTCCATATTAGAATTTGAGTGGAATTGTTTTGATAACGAGTGGATCGCGTATTCTATTCCCCCGCGTTGTGCAGCACATAGTTGTTCATGACCAGCTACGGCTTGAAGGTTAGACTTAATTACTTCTGGAAGGTTTTACCTATAATCCTTATTTGTGACATTCTCCCACCCCATTTCGGATATTTGTCGCTATCCAAAACGCCAAACGCGATATTATCTCCACTAGATTTCGTGAATGTGCCTTGAATGTCGTTAATATTCGTTTGAACTTATGAGCCGTGACCCCTGATGGTCCGGAACCACCATGAGTCTTCAAGGCAGCAGTAATCACGCGATTCGCATCTATCACAGTAAAGACAACATCATGATTGATGACCCAATTTGGCAGTAAGATTAACATTAATGATTCCTGATCAACGTTCATGCTTTCTGGACGCATTTCACTTAATATCTCGCGTACATCACGTCCGTTGAAATCATCATCCCATTCACATATCGGACGTTCTACTATGTCCGATTGTTCCAAGGTTTCGATTGCAGTGGTGGCATGGCTAAATTTAATTAGTGACTTTTGCCAGTTAACTTTCTTGTCGGTGTTGGTATTTAGTATGGATTTTTGTTGAAGTACACAAGCTTCATCCAGTAAATCTTGTAGTTGTCCACTATGTCATAGTGTGAAGCGTCTTTTTAGAGTTTTCCTGGACAATTGTACCTTTCGTCAAGGAATTCGTTGTAGACACGGAATTTGTAGTCATTAGGTACTGACTACAAAGTATATTATTTATTATTCCATATATTATTAATAATATAATTAATAAATTTAATTGATTAATTGTTAATCAATTTTAATAGCAATTAATAGCAAATTTTAGCAATTAATCAATTAATTATTAATTGATTAATTAATAAAATTGCTAATAAATTATTGCAATTCTTTTAATTGCTAATAATTGCTACTATTACTTTTATCAGCTAATAAAGCTACTATTAGTACTGATTTTGTGTTCCAATGTGAATTTTATAAGGAATTTAACATATTAAGAATTACCAAATTCTTTAAATTTCATTATTTTATGTATTATATTTTATATTATATGGTATGCATGAATGCTCATGCAACAAATGTTTCTTGTAAATTTGCCATCTTTAGCATATAAATTAAACGTAGTTTTAAATGATGTAAATTATGCCAAAATGATGCCAATTGATGTAAATTTAATGTTCATATCTATATATATACCTTTTTATCATTAATATTGGTTTTATTAAGAATGAGGCTACCTGGATAAACTTATTCGCTTATTGAATAAAAATTGCTAGAATTAAATGCACATATATCATCAATATATCGAAGCATAAATTTCATATCTTTATACAATTTAGATTTATTTTTATGCAATTCTTAAGAATTCATTATTTAATATATTATTATTATTCCAATACATACCAAAGCCAGAAGGCTATTCAGGCAGAGTCCAAAAAAAAATAAAAATAATAAAACAAAAGCAAATGGTCAGTCAACGTAGCTAATTAGGGTATTCCAGTGGTAGTGTTGAATGGCGGCATTGTTCATGTATCCATTTGTAGCATCGTGATTTAAACGTTCTCAAACTGGGGGCTGCAACGACTTCCTCAGGCAACGAATTCCACATGTTAATTCCTCTCCTTGAGAGTCTATACACTTTTGGTAATCTGCCAAATCTAAATTTATACAAGACTCTGCTATGTCCCCGAAACTGATCTACCCGCCTAGTGATTACATCGGTGGGATAACCTACCACATCATTCGACATATGCCATATACATAGCATTTCCAAGGATATGAACCTCTCACGTACCGACAACATCCCAATACGACTTAGACGTACATAATAGTCAATACCACTTAAGCCAATACAGAGCCTCGATCCGCGCCTAAGAATAGACTCCAGGTCTAATAGTTCTTGCTTAGTGACAGGGAAACAAGCCTGAATGCAGTACTCCAAGTGTGGCCTGACGATGGAGATGAATAACCTCTTAAACATGTGACAGCTTAACCTGAGGAATGCATTTTTAATACAATATAACGCCCTAGTAGCTTTACCTAGAAAGAAGTCGGTGTTCAACTTTGTTTTCAAGGATCTATGGACAATAATCCCTAAATCCTTATGATGAGACACTTCCTTTAAGACCATATCTCCAATAAAGTACCTTAGAGTTTCAATAGGGCGACCTAGTTGCATGAGGACACATTTATCAACATTCAACCGTAGTCCGGTAGAATCGCACCACTTGATCAGGGAGTTTAGATCATTTTGTAACGATACTCGATCATCAGGACTTCTAATGATCGACCAAATCTTTAGATCGTCTGCAAACGCTAGATGAGAGCATGATAAGCGGAGTAGCAGATCATTAATGAAGATTATAAAGAGCAGTGGGCCAAGGACTGATCCCTGCGGTACGCCAGAATTAATATTTACCGAATAAGAAAACACGCCCCCCACACAAACTCGGAAAGACCTATTCGATAGAAATTCCCTGACCCACTCACAAATATATGAATGAAGTCCATAGTGATACAGTAAAGACACTATGCCGTCGTGTGGTACCCTATCAAAAGCTTTCGAAAAATCAAGGAATACTGTATGAACCTGAAACCCAGCCCCCAGAGCATCAGCCCATTTTTCACGCGCAGTTAGTAGGTTAGTAAGGCATGAACGTCCGATCCTGAAACCATGTTGAGATTCAACCAATATGTGATTACGATCCAAATGATCCCTGATTCTACTAGCAATGATTCTTTCTAAAAGTTTGCAGAATACGCTAGTTAAGCTAATGGGCCGAAAGTCCGCGCAAAAGCTAACAGGATGCTTTTTGGGAATAGGCACCACAATTGCACACTTCCAACTGTCAGGAATCCAAGATGTATCTAAGCTGTATCTGAAGAACATAGTTAAATCATTGCTCAGTTCGTTCGCTAGGGATTTGACGAGGAAGGGGGCAATATTGTCTGGTCCCGGAGATGTAAACGAATCGAGCTTCATTACCTCGTTCAACACCTCATCCACTCTGAGTGGACGAACACAACACCGATGAGCAACCGGAACATACTTCCAACTAAAGTCATGCAGTTTGTTAGAGGTCAAAGCCTGTACCAAGAAGCCATCAGCTAAATGTTGGGCGATTAGAGACAGATCGGTCAAAGTTTCAGTTGGCGTTTGGATTGAGCTAATTGTGGCGACAAGTGTTCTGTTGTTTCTTACATAAGACCAAAACCTCCTATTATTTTATATGGTATGCATGAATGCTCATGCAAAAATGTTTCTTTTAGATTTAAATGTCTTCTTTATGATAAAAATAGAAAGTAGTTTAAATTGATGTTAATTTAATGTTCAAATCTTTATAAATATATTGTTAATCATTTGAAAGGGAATGAGACATTCTGGGGGGAATAATTATTTTTGTATCTAAATGCTATTCCCAGAAAAAAGAAATTAAATATTTCTTCGATATTTCGTTCGCTAACCGCGGACATTATCAAGAAGTATCTGAAACAATAAAACAAGTTAAGTTACAATGTATGAAAAACAAAATCATTTTGGACATTCAAATTTGGTTCGAGGATCTTTATAGCGACAGCCTCCATAACTAATCGGCGTTTTAAGTTAGGCTCGGAAATCAAAACTGACACATTGTCAAAGTCGATGTCATGCCCAGTTTGATGAGCATGGTCTGCTAATGCCGACTGCGCTGATGTTGTGAGTGCCTTCTTATGTTCTTTTAATCTAGTTTTTAGAGTACGTCCAGTTTGTCCAATGTATATGCTTATACAATCCCTACACCCAACCTTGTACACTACACCCATCTTATCAAAATAAGTTCTTCTTGGTTTGGTGACTAGTGCATCAAGATGATATGTACATCGGGTACCATAAAACATTTTTAATGGTAATCCTGACTGGAAAATGAATCTCTTTATTTTATTAAGAATATCCTCACTTAAACTACCCATTGCGGGAATATAGAAGCAGTGTTTCAATTTTTGAGGACCAATTAAGTTGGATTGCGCGGAAGTGTGAATGCGTTCTTTTGTTTTCTTAATTATTCTATGTAAGATATCTATCGGGTAGCCTAGAGATGTAAATATTCTCAAAACTTTGCTTAATTCGGCGTTTAGATAAATTTCTTTGTTACAAATTCGATACGCTCTTAAACAGAAGCCACGAAACACACCTAGTTTTGTTGATGCCGAATGACTGCTGTCCCACGGAATATACAAGCTAGTTTCTGTAGCTTTTCTGAATACTTTAGTGACGGAGACATCAGTGGTCAAAACATCGCAATCTAGGAATGGTAAAAACTCGTTAGAAGGCCAGGTAATTGTCACTTCTATTCGAGGATTCAATGAATTGAAAATTCTAAGAAAATCATCTGCTTTATCACGACTTTCTGGCCAAATAACAAATATATCATCGATGTAACGATAAAATGCGATAGGTCGTATATCACAACGGCTTATAGCCTCTTCCTCTAACTTTTGCATGTACAGGTCAGCCAAGGCGGGGCCGATTGGTGATCCCATAGCTACACCAAAAAGTTGTTTATATATAATGCTATCAAAGGAAAAGTTCGTTGTGCATGCTAACTGGAATAATCTCCTACATTTAACCAAATGTTCACTATCTGTCCAAGGGGATCCGAGTTTTGATATCGCAAAGTCGACAGCATCATCTACTGACACATTAGTAAATAGTGATTTCACATCTAGTGTGAAAATTACATACGTTATCTGATTTAAGTCCAGTGCTCTCAATTTGTTAACAAAATCAGTAGTATTTAGCACTTTCGTAGGAATTGACATCACAATAGGTTTTAGCAAACTTGACTAGAACTTACCTACACCATAGTTAAATGCACATTTCATTGACACAATAGGACGTAAGGGACAGTCTAGCTTATGGATTTTGGGCAAACCGTACATGTAAGGTACAAGAGGATCGGATGGAAACATTTGGAGATATTCTACACGCGTGATCAATCCTTTTGAAGCGAAGTATTTAAGTAGTGTTACCAATTCACGTGCCCAGGCTTTTGCCGTATTTCTTAAAGAAGGTTCAAATGTGGATGTATCTCCCAAAATAGACAACATCTTTTCATTGTAATCAGATTTATCCAACAACACTACACAATTCCCCTTATCAGCTTTAGTCAGGACTATTTGATCATTATCACGAAGATCTTTTAAAGCGTTCAATGTTAGAGGAAGAGGCTATAAGCCGTTGTGATATACGACCTATCGCATTTTATCGTTACATCGATGATATATTTGTTATTTGGCCAGAAATTCGTGATAAAGCAGATGATTTTGTTAGAATTTTCAATTCATTGAATCCTCGAATAGAAGTGACAATTACCTGGCCTTCTAACGAGTTTTTACCATTCCTAGATTGCGATGTTTTGACCACTGATGTCTCCGTCACTAAAGTATTCAGAAAAGCTACAGAAACTAGCTTGTATATTCCGTGGGACAGCAGTCATTCGGCATCAACAAAACTAGGTGTGTTTCGTGGCTTCTGTTTAAGAGCGTATCGAATTTGTAACAAAGAAATTTATCTAAACGCCGAATTATGCAAAGTTTTGAGAATATTTACATCTCTAGGCTACCCGATAGATATCTTACATAGAATAATTAAGAAAACAAAAGAACGCATTCACACTTCCGCGCAATCCAACTTAATTGGTCCTCAAAAATTGAAACACTGCTTCTATATTCCCGCAATGGGTAGTTTAAGTGAGGATATTCTTAATAAAATAAAGAGATTCGTTTTCCAGTCAGGATTACCATTAAAAATGTTTTATGGTACCCGATGTACATATCATCTTGATGCACTAGTCACCAAACCAAGAAGAACTTATTTTGATAAGATGGGTGTAGTGTACAAGGTTGGGTGTAGGGATTGTATAAGCATATACATTGGACAAACTGGACGTACTCTAAAAACTAGATTAAAAGAACATAAGAAGGCACTCACAACATCAGCGTAGTCGGCATTAGCAGACCATGCTCATCAAACTGGGCATGACATCGACTTTGACAATGTGTCAGTTTTGATTTCCGAGCCTAACTTAAAACGCCGATTAGTTATGGAGGCTGTCGCTATAAAGATCCTCGAACCAAATTTGAATGTCCAAAATGATTTTGTTTTTCATACATTGTAACTTAACTTGTTTTATTGTTTCAGATACTTCTTGATAATGTCCGCGGTTAGCGAACGAAATATCGAAGAAATATTTAATTTCTTTTTTTCTGGGAATGGCATTTAGATACAAAAATAAATATTGTTAATCATTAATTTAGTTTTATTAAGAAATGACTATATGGATAAATTTGTTCGCTTATTGAATAATTAATTATTAGAGTTAAATACACATTTCATCGATATATCAAAAAATATAATATATATTTTCAAATAGATTGGACTTATTTTTAAACAGGTTAAAAATAGGTTAGGTATAATTGGGCTGTTATTACCTCTCACTGGAACACCATGTATTTGTCTAAATATAGATGTTCCTAGTTTTAAATAATTTTGATTTATCAAATATTTAATGCTTTCATAAATTCAATTTTACCTATATATTTATATTTACTTGATTGTTGGAATTTGTTAGATAGTGCTATTGTCATTATAGCATAGGTATATCAATTTCCTAATATAAGATTAATTGATTTTTCTAACGTTTTTAATATCTGCTAAATCTAGATTTGTATAAAGCGTACTAAAATCGTACCTGTTTAAATTCTAAATATTTATTTATTTTGTGTGTTCTAAAAATTCTTTTGTAGACTTAATACTGAAATAGTGTTTAATTCTAATATTAATTTCGATAACCCTACAATATTTATTTAAGTGTGTTGTAAAACCGATATCGTTACAAATTGTTGCAATTCTTAAAATTTCATTATTTAATGTATTATATTTTATATTATATGGTATGCATGAATGTTCATGCAAACATATGTTTCTTGTAAATTTAAATGTATTCTTTACGATATAACTAAATTCTAGTTTTAATTGATGTCAATTTAATGTTCATATGAAGATATATACTTTCTTTATCATTAATATTGGTTTTATTCAGAATGAGGCTACCTGTATAAATTTGTTCGCTTATTGAATAAAAATTGTTAGAGTTAACTACACATATATCATGAATATATCGAAACATTTATTTTATATATTTATATAATTTGGATTTATTTTTACACAATTATGAACAAATTCATATTCCATAAAGCTTAAAAAATAAGTAAGCTATTATTACCTCTTATTAAACAACAATGATTTCGTGTTCCAAATTAACATGTTAACTGTCCCAAATCAAGATATTTATATTATAACGACAGTTGATTGTATCTTGATTAATTTTCAGAGGGCATGATCAGTACATATACCGCGTCGATGAACGATTACGACACAATATTGAAGATTGAAGATGATTTTAACGGATGGGATCCTAATTCGTTTGATATTCCATTCAATTATAAACAATTTGTGAATAGGGTCTTGATACCACGTGGATTGATAGACGAGCAGGTACAACGAATAGCTGGTCAGATATTCTATGACTACACGTACAGCAATAGTGTTAACAACACTTCATGCGATACAACATCAAACGACCTGAATGTAAATGGGTCACCGTCTCACTCTAGTTGTCATCGAAGCCGATTGCAATTGGTATGTATTTTGAAAGGCGCTTCAATATTCTTCCATCAACTGTTTGATGAGTTACAGCAAATAAAGCGATCCCATTTACGGACCGTATTGCCATCTCAATATTTAGAAATAAGTTTACATTATCTACGCACAAGGAGTTATCGTGGAACTATTAGTATTGGTACAGTAGAAATGAACTTGGATAATATATTTAAAGAATTGGATCCGTCACAACCAATCCTCTTAGTCGAAGATATTATTGATACTGGCCGAACGCTGTCCAATCTGTTAAGTCAATTCAATAAATTTTCAAAGAAAATTAAAATCGTTAGCCTGTGCAAGAAGAGACTGAGAAAATCTCCAGAGCATGATATCCAGCCTAATTACTGTTGTTTCAGCATACCAGATAGATACATTATAGGCTATGGGTTCGATATCGACGATCGATTTCGAGATATGGATCATATCTGCACGACTACCAAGGAATAAGCTCTACTACCTTTGTGTATCTATTTGTATTGCTTTATATTTCTAACACATAAATTGTTTTCCACAATTTTCAATTGTAAATTTTTAGCATAATCATCATTTACATTAGCCACCAACATAATTTACCGTTAACAATATATTATAGTAGCCGTTTGGTTTTGAAAATTGTAAAGTTAAGGAATACACAGTTATCGATTTAATCGCTTGAAAGTTAAAACTCAAAAAAGGTTGAAAAAATATTATAATTTAAATATTAAATAAGCTAACTGAGTCTACGTATTTTATATTGCAAATTAAAAATAATACAAAATAAAAGTTAAATAGTTAAATAATAAAAAATTAATAATAAATAATTGTTATAAGATTTTATATAATTTATATCAAGATGAATTATAAACTGAAATTTATAAATAAAAATCAATTTTTATGAATTAACTAATAAATAACAGACGTTGTATCAGAATAAGAATTAGAGGTCATCAGGAGGAACTGCTATGGTATCAGGTTTCGGCCCCTAACTCCTCTACCCAACATAGCAGCGGGGCCAAATACATGCTAATGATGTATTTCCTCTGATAAAACTATCTAGTATCTTATTCTAATACAAAGTATATTATTTATTATCCATCCATAAAACTTTTCCGCTAATGATTTCAAATCTGTTTTTTATATTATTGTGTTGATTTATATATTTTACTATTTTCTGCTTGATGTTATTTTTATAGTAACCTAGTTTAAAATATGTATCTATTAAATTATTTAAATGATTTTGAAGAAAGTCAATATCATTACATATTGTTGCATTCTTAAAATTTCATTATTTAATGTATTATATTTTATATTATATGGTATGCATGAATGCTCATGCAAAAAATATATTTACAAATTTAAATATGTCATCTTTACGATATAAATTAATAATCGTTTTAATATATTTTAATGTGATGTTGATTTATATATTTTACTATTTTCTGCTTGATGTTATTTTTATAGTAACCTAGTTTAAAATATGTATCTATTAAATTATTTAAATGATTTTTGAGGAAAAATCAATAGTAAATAAATTTATTTACATATTTAGATCTAATAAGAATTAATTTGACCGCGCCATCTTTCGACACTGGGCCATAAAAATATACATATAGAGATAGTACGTGAAAAGAGGAACAAGCCAAACAAATATGGAAAGATAATAGCAATTTAATAAAAAATTATAATTTGAATTAATAAATTCAAATTGTAGTCAAAATAATATTGTTATATATGGATCATTTGTTATTAATAATAATTGATAGTATTAATTAAAAGGTGGATCATTTGCTCCGGTTATTTGCTATTCTTCTGGAGAAACATAACATTTTGCGAATAGTACATGTATCTTGAATAGTATATGACCGCGAACAGTATATTGCAGTCATTATCACGACGCTCTTTATTGAAAACAATAATGAACTATAATGACTGCATCATAAGGATCCAATGTAGAATGATGTCATGAGAATGGCGTATTGACATCAGAATTATGACGTATTTATTTAGACTTTATCATTTCAATTTTTTATGCCAATTTGCGGGTACTTTTTGCGTATTATGAATAAAACATTATTAGAAAGTAGGAGCATTTATTAACATTTATTATTTTGGTCTATCACTATAATATTATAATAATATATTATAAATTATTTTATAATATAATAGTATTATATTATTACTATTATATAGTATTATCTTCACGCCGTAACTTCACTTATAGCGAAAGCATTCGTTCAATTCGGACGAGGGTTGGTATTACCCTTGCCAAAATGTCCTCTGCCTGCATTAGGGAAGATCGATCGGCGAGAGGTCACCCAGTTAGACATTATAGTGCTTAAGAAGATTTTGAAGCATACGTTTTGTTTGGTTGAAATAAAGCCCATTTGCGGGAACCATTCTGTACTGCTTGGCAATAAATAATTAGTTTAAAAAATTATCTAGTATTATATAATTTATTTATTAAAAGCACAAATTTATTTACAACACTAAACACATTTCAATGGTTTCCGTAAACGGAATGTCAATTTAGGTTAAACAAAAAATAACATTTTAGATATAGTGAAAGTCGCCATTGTCAATCCAGGATCAGGATGAAATAATGGCGATGGTTCAATGCATATTGACGCTCGTTATTAATTTTTTATCGTATACCTCACACATAATGATGTTGCTTTGGCTAAAGTGATATCTATGTGCTTCCGCAGGAGCTTTATGTTCACGCTGTAAGGGATCTGAGTACGTTCAGCTGAGTTGGCTTCTATCTAACTCAACTTTATGCAACAACTTACAGAGACCAGGAAGCTCGCCTGGATGTAGTATGTCAGGGACTATGCGGTAGCAGATTTTATCGAACGCTTTTCGACATATTTATCTTTAATAATAATGCTCAATTATACGCAACTTGACCGTCATTATCGACGTTCGAATATCACGAGCAACGTAAACTTGCTAAATATAGTGAGAGGGTGTCATTGGTAGAACATGTAAGATTTAAACCATTTGTCTACTCAACGTCCGTCGAAATCAACCTAAGAGCAAATCGTATGATCTTAACAATGGCTAAACTTATGGCAAGGTCTTCCCCGCGCACGTAGCAGATTGTGCTATTGAGATCAAGCGACGGATAAGTGTTGAAGTAGCAAGGGCATCGTCTACTTGTTTACGATCGCCCCTTTCCAAGATGTATTGTGCAGTTATATGCCAGAATAACGCCGACCAGGATGACTGATGAGGAATTACCAATAAATGACAGAATTTATTATTGTAGAACAGTAACTTGTAAATTGAGATTGCTTCTACCCGTTGAAGACTCACTTTTTTAAGCAAAGAATATTTATCAGTTTTTCATGTATATATTAAACATTACAGCCCATTCAAGGGTAACGTCTCTTATTCGCTCTCGGGTATTTTCTCTCGATCATGTTTGTATGCAGATTACATGAAAATATGGCGGCCCATTCATTTATGTGAAGATGTTGATAATTTGCAAACTGACATAGATAATGTGGAGTTGTGGGCGGCGTCTAACAAGCTTGTGATAAATGTTTCTAAATGCAAACACATGCGTATTATTAGTAATGCTCGCAAGCAACTAACATCAGCTTGTTACACATATAAGGGCTGTATTGTGGAAAGTGTCGATAGTTACAAAGATTTAGGAGTATGGGTTACCTCTAATTTATCAACCAAAAAGCACACTGATCAAGCTTGTGCCAACTCCAATAAAATGATAGGTATGATTCGACGCGCGTTTGTTCGCGTTAATCCGACTGCTCTTCGGCCTCTGATTTTAGCACATGTATTGAGTAGACTTTTATATGCAGCTCCGGTTGTATACCCACGTACTGTGCATGAACATAAGAAATCAGAGAGGGTACTTCGCAGGGCAACAAAGCTAGCACCAACGTTGGCGTCGCTGCCTTATGAAGACAGACTGAGATCATTAGGACTTGAGACCGTCACATGGACCCGTCGGTACATGGATATGTGCCTTGTTTGGCATTTATTCCAACGTCCTCATCACCCTCTTCGGAGTAGGGTTCAACTACGTTGTTCAAATGTTCTTCGCGGTCATTCTTTAACTATTCGAAGAAACAGAGTACAGAAATTGGGCGCGATGCAATTTGATAGAAGAATTGTTGAGCTGTGGAACAACCTTGATGCAGACACCGTTGGATGCAGTTCACTTAGTGCTTTTAAAAGAAGACTACGAATGGATCAAGCAATGTTTCGTGTTGCATTTCCTTATTTTAATAACTAATTAATTTATTTACGAACTTATTGTGAGCCAGCTATTTGAGCTAATGCTCGTATGTTGTTGAATGTATAATAATAAAACTTTGTTGATATTATTTTGCGACATATTTTTAAGAATTGTTATTAAAATGATGATTTTAAACTTTTAGTTTTGAATTAAGAAATCGAATAACTAATTTACTTAATCATGGTAACATATCCTCACCAATTCATTAAAATGCTTATTGTCCAAAGATCACAATTGTCTTTTAAAAGAGAGCGTTATTTTTATAATATTTTGAAGAAGTTAAATTTCACAATAAAGTAATGAGTCATATAAAGTCAAATTTTGAGTTATATACTTTAAATCAAGTATCGATCAAACAAGGAAGTAAATATCATTCGTTTCGGTTAGTTTAAGTGTTTTACTTTTTTTGTTAAAAGCTGATGCAAAATTAATATGAAATCATCGCCAAAATTGTTATTATTATCTTTTGCGAATTCGCATTATCAGTAGCTCCCATTTGCATTAAAATATAAAATGCTACAAAATATTTTTATTTAAATAAACTATACTGACTGGCCATTTGCGGAGTAAGCACATGTTTTAAGTGAAGTTCGCTTTCTTTATCTGAAATAAAATCGTCTTTTGAACAAACAAACTGGTCTATTTCATCAATTATGTAGGGCATCGCATTTGCAATGTTTAATAAATCTCGTTGATCAATATTCGTATGGTTCGAATTTAACATAAATTCATTATACTTTACCCGTAATTTATCTACTATTAATCGCCCAAAGATACTCATATCCGATAAATGTTTACAGCGAATAAATAGAATATAACTTTTACCATGACTGCGATATTTAAACAAATTCTTATTTTTATACTTTAAAAATACGTATCCGTGTGTTTTTACGTGCGCAATACACTGTCCGTACTCTAAATTATCAGATTTTGTCGTTTTCAATGAATTTTGCTGGTTAACAGAAAGATCATTTGATTCAGTTGTAGCGATTGTTGGGGCATTTGAAGAATTATGATCACTTTTACCTTTCAAAATGTGTTTCATTCTTTTAGAGACATGGTGCTCGGTCTGCATGCACTCGCTCTGGTAACTTAGGTTCAATTGCTTTACAGATTTGGAGCTTATTAGTTTAAAAATAGATACTGACCCATGTAATATAAACCCAATAATATCAGATTTATCAGTCGGCTCAGTGATCCATTCCAGATTTTCAAAATCCTTTAGCCAACTTAAACCCATAAATAAGTTCGTACTTTCTTCGGACCAAAATAAAGCATGAAGTAAACTATTTTGGCATATAAACCGATCAACCATTACGCGCATTTGCCTTCCGATCTGATATGCACAGCATAACATATGGAGTATATGAAGACAGCCAAGTAGAGAATCTGTTTTCGCAAAAATTGTGAACAGCTGGTTTTACACTGGATGTTGACCCATGTAATATAAACCCGATAATATCAGATTTATCAGTTGGCTCAGTGATCCATTCCATTTAAATTTTTACAAATTTATTAAAATGTTTATTGTTCAATGCAGAATTGTCTCTAAGATTATTAATAATATATTATTTTTAAAAAATATAATAAAAATGAGTTGAGTTAAGTTAGTTGTCGAGGTTCGACTTGTGAGTTTCCACAAACTCATATGACCATCGATTCTATTTTTGACAATTTGAAGCTCAACTAATGCTTAATTTGTTAATGAAATCATTTTTATATTATGTAATAATAAATTAGTAAATATATGTTGTATCTCCTCGATCCTTACCTAAATTAACAGTTTAAAGAAGGAATAAATCTAAATCATATTATTTTAATTTTTATTTCGAATAAATTCAATAGATTTAGTTAAATTTAAATTAGATTCTATTAAAATTAGCACACTCACTTATAAACGAATCACTTTATTATTGGAGCAATGTTACAAATACAGTTATCGTTTATTGTTTAAATAAGATCGTGTTTAAACGCATACTTTAATATAAAATAATTAAAGTACTTAATAACTTGTAAATTAAAAATATTAATTCTCTTTAATAGTTAAATTTACTTCAATAGCTACGATGAAAAATCATTTTTAAAGCAGCTAACCTTATTGCGAAAACATCCTACGAATATGCTCACGTTACACTTGACTCAATCTTCTTTTTACAAACCTGTCGTTTTTTGCGTTCCAGTATATTGCAAAGATCGCGAGCATAATTATGATGGACTTTGAGATTAGAGTCATACCTAGACTGACGTCACAGTTTATTACGAGATTTTATGACTGATGGCGGTAGATAGAAGAAATACAGTTGGAGGCAGAAATGCCATACACTATATCGGCATTTCTGCCTCCAACTGTATTTCTTCCATCTACAAACGTCTCTCCAATCTCCATCTCGTTCAAAACCCCAACAAGTCCAAAATAATGTGGATCCTCCCCCGTAAACAAAACATATCTTCTCTCACTGTATATTTTGCCTCATCGATCATCCCCATAGTACACAATCTCACTTTCTTAGGCTTCCATTTCGATGATCACCTTTCCCTTAAACCCTTCGTCTTTTACAATGTCCGCTCGTCTAACTTAATTCTCCGTGACATCCGCCGTATCCGCTCCCTTATCGACTTCCGTTCTTGTATGTCTCTTCTTTCATCGCTTCTTTTCCCTAAAATCGATTACTGCCTTAGTCTTTTCGCCAATTCTCCAAAATCCATCATCCTACCCCTACAACGAATAATCAACTCCGCCGTTCGAGTGCTCTTTCGTCTCCGTCGCTTCGACCACACATCCACATATTTTGCCCAACTCTCCTGGCCCACCATCCACATCCGCATCAAACTCCGCCTTCTCGTAATTTTTCGTCTCATCGATGTCGGCTCCTCATCGTTCATCAACCTTCCTTTCTTAGACGACACTCGCCGTACCTCGCTATTGCTTCGTTCCTTCATACCATCTTACTTCACGTGCCCAATTACTCCAACAACTACGGTCTCCGATCCTTCCTCGTCGCCGCCTCACTCGCCTGAAATCAATTCTCTCTCGACGTCCGCCGCGCTCCATCCTTGATCACATTCAAACACCTCCTCCTTTCACACCTTCTCGACACATGACTTACATTTTTGTTTTGTTGTGATCATGTAAGCGTGCGCTGGCACGCATTTGTCACGTTAAAATAAATCTTTTTTCCCCGATCAAACCAAAGGGGACGAGAGGATTGAGCTCGTACCAGACGTAGGGAAGCAAAAAATATAAGATATTTGCAATAACTTAGCCTTTAACGACTGCAGATAATTGGTCGCACTAGAACAATGTAGATTATCAGGATAAAGATAGAAAAATTTTGACAAATCACAACAATTTACTCTAGACAAGCTCTCTTTTTCAGCACTGAATTTGACATTGAATTGTCATGAAGATTAAACTGGAATTTCAATGAAAGGACACAGTGATCACTATTAATAATTGAAAGATTATAATGTAAATTTACAATATCGCCAATGCACTGGATAAATATAAGGTATAAGACCGAATTTGGCCCAGATGTACAGTGGGCTGAACAAGTAGATCAATGTCTAGGAAATCATTAAATTATTTTCCAGTTGCTGAATGTACATTCATCCTTATCTATATTTAGAAGGTTAAAGTCACCTAAAAGCAGAAAATGACCGAATGATCAGTAACTTACGAGGAGGACCTTCAATATATCAAATTTCAGCAAAACGGATTGAGATCGATAAAAAATGCAAATTTTGACATCAATAATGTCCCCCACTAATAGTAAACGATAAGAACTCATAAAAATAGATAGGATCACACACAATATTAATATCTGGAACTAACAAGCCATGTCGTACATATGCGGCAAAACCACACTACGTTTTCCAGAAGCACGATCCGTTCTGAATAAGTGATAATTTTGAATGCACATAGTGTTATCGTCAATGTAAGAATAAAGCCAAGTCTCAGTGATACAAAACACATAACTACGCGATGATGCAAAGCTGTCTAGCTCATTGAACTGGGCTAGAAGGCTCCTTACCTTTGAATAAACAACTACAAAGTGTGTGTTTTTTCAAAGCTTTCGAAATCGAACAAGAATCTAATGATGAAGTAACTACTGCAGAAACATCTACAGAATCCCTTAAATGAAGGAGTATGTTGTAAGACACATCTACAACTGACACAATGAAACCCAATGCATAGTTAATTGATATTTGATAACGCGCTAATTTCGAACACAAAGGTTTGGTTTACCATTACTAGGACGATTTTATTTAACTCCGTATTAGCACATTTAAGCCTCAAACGGTCATTAGGTAATATATCACGTAAAATACGTACAGAGTTATCTTTTGGCCTGTATCCACGTGCAATAAGAAACTGGCATGTTTTTGTTAATAGTAAAAAGCCTATTCTTAATGTAATCTGTTGTAGAAAGGTTGCTAGAATAAAAGCTTTTGCTTTTGCGTCTCACCCTTGTTCCATCTCATTTGAACAAATACGTTTAAAGCTAAGTTACCTTTAGCTATATCGACGTATTTCTTCTTGTATGAAGCTAGTTGATTCGTAGCATCAGTTATACAGAATTAATTGCCCTTATCATTAATCACAGATACAGATGATACTTCGTCATTATTCGATAACTTTAAAGCATCATTGTCCAGCGACACTGACAGCTCGCCACTAATCACCGATATTGATGACATACTATAGTTTTTAAGTTTTTTACTCAATGTTTGCATCAAGCGTGAATTTCGTTGGCCTTTTTTCCGGATGCGGGCTGAACTTGGAATTTCGCTCATTATGTTTTTAGAGTTTTGAACGTGAAATTATGGAATTGGTATATATTTATAGGTTTATGGCTTGTCAGAACTTCGTTGTTCCCGATCGTTGACTGTTTAAATCTGCATTATTTACCGAAGCATTTATTGATATTTGCTCATGACAACGACCCTTAACCAATAGAAGAGCGATTCGAAGGCACAGAACCAACAATTTACCTAATGTAAATTTTGCTATCGTTTGGACCAAATAAAACATAACATTTCTATGAATTGTCGACAGCTTATCAGTGATTTGAACACATTGATCAGCTGTGGTTGCTGAAACCCAATCTGCATATAACCAATCCGGAATAAGTGGATCAGCAAGTTCTCGGTACCAAAGTTTTAACAATGATGCAGGCACATGAGGTTCAACAATCTGTTGAATTGGTATCGTCCACTGATTACATTTTGCCTTTAGACAGTTTACTTTATCAACGTCACCTGGAATGCTGCAAAATTTATTTGTTAGAAATTATTTATCTGACCGAAAATTCCTTCAGTGGTAACACCACCAATGAAATGTGTGTAATTAGGAATCGGGCGTCTACATGCAGTAAAATATCAACAATTTGCTAGAAAGAGTTTCTAATATTATTGTTAAACTAATTTATTTTCTCTTATCTTGATTATTTAAATTATATATAATATATATTATATATTGTATATACTAAATGGTGTTGCTTGATAGACTGGACTTTGATTCACGACATTCATTCACCATGTCACTTATAGACGACCAATGAGTACCCGGCAACACTCATCAATAGGATGAAGTACTCGCTGGTCGTTTCGGATGCCTGTGTGAAATTGTGAATTAAGGCGTTTCCGACACTTTGCTTAATTGTTTGAGGCTTACGTTCTTTACCAGATTGAATTGCTGTGCGGACCATCCTTAGACACTTGGCAGAGGTTGTTGCTGAATTGTCGCTGCACTCGTTGGATCCTTAATGGATACGGCAGGTATAATAGTAGTGCACGGATGTGCTGAGTAGACAACGGTCCAGGATTTCTTACGAAATACAGCATTTATACTAAATGGTGTTGCTTGATAGACTGGACTTTGATTCACGACATTCAGTCAACATGTCACTTATAGACGACCAATGAGTACCCGGCAACACTCATCAATAGGATGAAGTACTCGCTGGTCGTTTCGGTTGCCTGTGTGACATTGTGAATAAAGGCGTTTCCGGCACTTTGCTTACTTGTCTGAGGCTTATGCTCTTAACCAGATCGAATTGCTGTGCGGACCATCCTTAAACACTAGGCAGAGGTTGTTGCTGAATTGTCGCTTCACTCGTTGGATCCTTAATGGATACGGCATGTATAATAGTAGTGCACGGATGTGCTGAGTAGACAACGGTCTAGGATTTCTTACGAAATACGGCATTTATACTAAATGGTGTTGCTTGATAGACTGGACTTTGATTCACGACATTCATTCACCATGCCACTTATAGACGACCAATGAGTACCCGGCAACACTCATCAATAGGATGAAGTACTCGCTGGTCGTTTCGGTTGCCTGTGTGAAATTGTGAATTAAGGCGTTTCCGACACTTTGCTTAATTGTTTGAGGCTTACGTTCGTTACCAGATTGAATTGCTGTGCGGACCATCCTTAAACACTAGGCAGAGGTTGTTGCTGAATTGTCGCTTCACTCGTTGGATCCTTAATGGATACGGCATGTATAATAGTAGTGCACGGATGTGCTGAGTAGACAACGGTCTAGGATTTCTTACGAAATACGGCATTTATACTAAATGGTGTTGCTTGATAGACTGGACTTTGATTCACGACATTCATTCACCATGTCACTTATAGACGACCAATGAGTACCCGGCAACACTCATCAATAGGATGAAGTACTCGCTGGTCGTTTCGGATGCCTGTGTGAAATTGTGAATTAAGGCGTTTCCGACACTTTGCTTAATTGTTTGAGGCTTACGTTCTTTACCAGATTGAATTGCTGTGCGGACCATCCTTAGACACTTGGCAGAGGTTGTTGCTTAATTGTCGCTGCGCTCGTTGGATCCTTAATGGATACGGTATAAATAATCATAAATAATCATAACATAATAATCATAACATAAATAATCACAAGTAATCACAATTTTAAATAATCACATAAAAAAGTTTGTGAGATAATAACATACAATATTTGAAGAAACCGCAAAGTGAAACGTTAATTGAAGAATTAATCTCTGTTTTTGTTTGTAGAGACCCATTATAATATAATATTCCGTATATATAATTTTATATCAGATTGTGTAAAACTGTGCTTCGGGAGCAAATAACCTTCAGTTTCATAATTGTAGATGCTGCCAGAAACCGAAGTTCGATTACATGCAGAGCAGTCTTCTTTATTACTCCTAGACAAGCTGATGGTTGCCGGCAGCACTAATCAGTAGGGTGAACTACCATCAGTCGTTTCGGCTGCCTTGTGATATATTAAATAGGCATTTCCGAAAATTTGCTAACGTGGTAGCATGGGCATTGCCTCTTCAAACTAACCAAGTGCTTTCCGGACCATCCTAATTTTATTCAGCAGGAATCTTAATTGCTGTCCTTGCTTGCTTTCTCACATGATTCCTTTCAAAGATACATTTTTATAATTTTATATCAGATTGGTGCTAGTGATCCTTTGAAATCATTATTAATAGATAATGCAATCCAATGTATGATCAATAATTGATTCAACATTGAATCACCAATTCAATGTCTACTCATGAATTATCAACTTAGTGAATTATTAACTATGTGTGAATTATGAAATAATAAAATAATTATGATTTGACATTCGATCTTGTTGATTATATTGTCGATATCTTAATCAACCAAGTCCTTAGCGAAAATTAAGAGCAATTACTAAAAACATATTTTTACATATTTATTCTCTTATCGTAAAATATATGCTATTTTTTAAACAAGCTAATCCTTTAATTATCTAAAATATTATAAAATATCATTTTATTAATTTTAATTTTAAATACTTTAAAACATGTAACGTATAAAGGTCGGCACTTCAATTCAAAATATTTTGCACGTAAAGCCTCACAAACATATTATTTAAAAATTATATATATTTTAATTCTCAAATCCCAGTTTTACATTGCAAATCTTTTGATCTGAAATTAAACAGTCAGAAAATCAGAGATTAAAGAATAAACGGTAATATAACTTTATTTGAGTGTGAAAAATCGAATGTTATTCTTTTAACATTTATTTAATACAATGCATTCCTGCTTACAATAATTATTTGATAAAAAACTAAAACCACTGTGCGAACTTCGCTTACATACATTAGCAGACATTCAAATAAAATCCAATACTGAGAGGTATCACATTATAGATTCCAAATACCCACAACAATTGTCTAAGTTTGCAGCAGTTGCTTTAGACATTGAAAATAAAACGCCCAAAGTTAAACAATTGGAATCGCATTAATTAAATCAGTAAAATGACGGATATTAGTTAATGACATTTTCATCATTGATTGATCTTTAATGGCCAGGTCACCTTTCAAAATTTCGTATTTTCCACAAAAGTAGGCAAACAATCGACAAATTCCGTACTCCTTCGAACAAAAAGAACATAATTATTAAAAAAACTTCTTACTATAACTGTCTATAGAAGCAAATTCAAAGCGCAAATAAGCCAAAGTAAATAGAGCTAAAAATATTCTAGTATGTACAATGGGTAAGATTGAAATGTAATTGCAGCTTTGGTCTTCATATCGGACGTTTACCTTTTACTGTCACGACGATGATCTTAATTGATGGTTGATGTTCGTTGGCGAGTAGAACGTGGCAGTACCATCGTAGTCGCCTTTCGGGACATTTCTTTACTATTGACACCAAGCCAAATTGGTTCCTAATTTATTCGTTCTGGATATGATATCTTGAAGCTTTTCCTGCTGTCAATCGAAGCATTTTCGTATACATTGCGGCCATTCTGCGTTCTTTATATTTGGATATCGGCCAACATTCAGCGACATAGAATGCAACTGGGCGTCTTACAGTTTTGTAAATTTTCGACTTCGGCAGGTATTTTATCTTCGGATCGTAGAGAATACCATAACCGACTGTCACTTCATTCAGGCTGCATTTATTCGAGAGGAGACCTCTGCATGTAAGTTACCGTCTGCCGTAATGAAGGGGCTAATGTATTTAAACGCGTTTGTTCGGTTCAGTGCGTTATTTTCAAACTGTTGTGGCTGATCATCATTCATATTTGTGGTCAGGTATTCTGTTTTATGTGTGTACAAACGTAGACTGAACTGTTTGAGTCGATTTCCATAATTATTTGTTGCTGGAGGTCATATTTATCTAGAACGTGAGCATGACGTCATCAGCATATAAAATCGTTCACGGAAGCTACATGTTTAAGTTGTTAGATACGGCGTCCATAACGAAGATGAATAAGAGCGGAGACAGCGCAGATATTTGATGAACTCTCACGGTGGTAGGGAAATCATCCGTATGTACCACTGTCGTGCATATGAGGCTTGCTGATCCTTTATATTAACTTGACCCACTCAGCAATCTTTTCAGGGACTTTGTGGAATCTCAAAGCGTACCAGATAACCTCATGTGGGACAGGATCGAACGCCTTTTCACGATCGAGGAACTCACAGCTTTCTGTTTTTCCCGATGTTTATCGAGGAGGCGAAGTGCATGGATAGTATCGGTGGTGCCACAATTCTTGACAAACCCACAATGATTTAGGGATCGCTTGAATATGATTTTATCCCATCGTTAATAATGTGTTTCAAAATCTCGAGGGTATGTGAAATGAGGCGAATCGGCAAGTAATTTGAATCGATTGATTCGTTTATTTTTCATCCTAAGATTTTGGAACCCGTGATAAACGATACGAATCTTGAAAGGTTTCTTAAATGCAATATTCCAGATATTCGCGTTGATGATTTATTTGTAAGATGAATAGTATTTGACGTTGATGGTATTGATCAATACTTGACAAATATTGTAATATTGTTCCAAATATTGTTCAATATTTGGAACAATACTCGACAAGCACATATTTTATGTGCTTGTCATAAATGTTTAAAAATGTTTCAATAAACATATAAACATATTCAATGAAACTGAAATATCAATTTTGATTATTGTAGGTGAAACTAACTACAAAGATCTTGATCTTTTTAGTAAAAAATGAAAAATAAAAATTATATTGAATAATAAATAATTTACATGTTTTTATAAATTCTAATTTGCATGTAATAAATATAATAAGTAGATTATACTTATTATAATATTTTAAGATAATAGTATTTACTATATATACTATTTATTTACTATATCTATTTTTTACTATATTTACTATTTAATTAAAATTACATTAATAAATGTTTATTAAAAAATTAATTAATCAGATAGAATTTACAATTGATGAAGAATTAATGAAGAAAATGCTACAACTTTTATTTAACACTAACCGGAAAAGATTACAACCTGTAATGCTTTTTTAAAATTCGGAATACGCCTTCCACAGACATTAGTCCCCAATAGGGCGTTTTGACCTTAGTTCACTCATCGCTAAAGTGTGATATCATTAGTATGGCCATGTAGCTACACAACTTGGATTTACTCTACTTTTAGTAAACTTTCAAAAGGAATTCGCTAGCGAATATAAATATTTAAATCTTGAGATTTTCTTTCAGTTTTTATTAAAATATATTTGTAATATTTGTTGACAAAACTATTTGTTGCTCAGATATTTTAACACTTTGACAAATAATAAACGTAGCCATAACATTTTAGAATCTCGTTTAGTGTGAATCTTGCTCAGTGTGTATAACTGAATGACATTAAATGTTGAACTTTTAAAATCAATAAAAGTTACTGACCATATAGCAAAAATCAATTCTTGATTCGTATGACAGGTAAATGGACCATATAGCCCACATAAAATTTGATGCAAGACTAAAATAACTGGCTTCTTTCAATATACATCGAACTTCATTTTTTAATTGTTCTTTTAAATTGGTTTTCGATAAGGATTTTTTAATTAAGGGCGAATAAACAGTGGAATCAAAGTGACCATTACACTGCATTGTTTGTTGTTTGCCAATGTTATTCTTCATCCAACTACGAACGTACTCTTCGATAAATTCTCGCTAAATTTAAAATTAAACATTCACAATTACTTTAAAATTAAACATTCACAATTACTGTAACTATGAAACCAATTATCTTATATTTTCCTTTTAATGTTTAATCCCATTTAATCTTTACAAATATTAATTTGTAACTTATTAAAACATTAATAATTAACAATTCATTTTATCATTAAATTTTTGAATATGTTTAAAAAAATTGAAATTTCTTAATAAAGATTTGTTTAAAAGATAATGATATTTACATTGTCATTTGTAGAACTAAAAATAAACAATTCAAACCTTAAATAAATAATAATTAAATTGATTAAATTTAGTAAATTTATTAAACCTTAATAAATTTTTAAATATTTTAAAAAAATTGAAATTTTTTAATAGATTTTTTTCAAGGATATAATATTAAAATTATAATTTGTAGAAGTAAATCATGTGAAATGTTTTGCGAACCACCACTAAAATACACTTCGCTTGTAATTAGTTACTTAATTATTTTTAATTAAGTTAATTAAAAGTGAATTTTAGCATTAAAATTAAGATCATTAAAATCATTTAATTAAAGTCATTCACACTTTTATCAATGCTAAAAGTGTGAGAAAATAAACAAATTGAAAGTCGAATTATGAATATGTGAACATGATTTGCCAATATCAGGATTACAATTTTTGAAACTGAATTTTAATTTTTAAAACTGAGTTCTTAAAGTTTAGAATTTTTAATAATTAATAGCATTAATATGTTAAAACCTTAGTTTATTTAGTTTTTCGTGACAAAGAACTCTGTCACGAAAAGACGATATAAGCCAACATTTCAAGTAATTGAACATGTGGTTCAAAAAATCTGACTTTGCATCAAAAAAATTAGTAATAAAACAAATTAAATGAAGCGATAATTTTAAATTATAACAAAATAATATTTTATTTTTAAAATAACATCTTAAATTTTCACCTAAAATAATGTGTCATTTATTATACGGTACAATGTGGCCATTCGGTATATCATATAATGTACCTATAGTCAAATATTTTAAGTGATATATTCAATATAAGATCATAAACAATAGTAAATTTTATCAAGGAAAATGTTTAACTTCAATAAATTAATACAAGTTACTAATTTTAAATTACGAAATTTGGTAATATGTAGATAATTACCTGTGTTTCTATTGAAGGATATCTGTCAAAATTGCAATTAAAATATGGATATACGTTGCAGTTATAGTCGAACATAAACTCACAAAAGAAATTACCAAGATCAAATCCTCTTAAAATATAATAATAATAATCAAAAACCCTAAACAAACCGATACCTATAATTATAGCCAGAATATTCGTAGTCAATTAACTTTATTTCGCCTGATTCCATTAGCAAGAGATTTCCGGGCTGTACATCGTTGTGTGAAAATAACACAGGGGACGGCACCTCACTTAGGATAGCTCTATAAAATATATATATTTGATTTAACTAAAATATTTATCTTTGATTTAATATTTATTCAAATAATTATTTATTAATGAAAATTAATATTTACCAAATAAAAATAATAAATGTATATTTAATGTAATAAAATTTTATATTATATTATCGACACGAACGCAGTATGTCATTCGGAAATTGATCATAGAAAATCATCGCATTACATCTTTACATGGATCTTAATCATTACAACTCAATCATTGCATGCACGTAATTATTCAATCGCTACAATACAGTTTTTAACGTTTAAAGAATTAAATCTTAGCATGGATTAAGCTTGAACATGATTGAACATGATTGCTTGACAGACCATTCAAATGTTTACACATTCTGTAGAATTGAGATGGGTTTTTCCGTTCAAATTGTGTCATTATAATAAATACTGATAATCGTAACGATAATTTTAAGTTTATGGTGTTCTATGTTTTCCCGAAGTTACAGACATCTTTAGACAAACAAAGTTTTTTAAAAATTCGATTTGTCTCTTTTAGCTATCTCGATTATTTTTTGTTATCAACTATAATTGGCATTGATGTTAATAAAAATGCTGCAATATACAATCTAGAACGTTGACATTTTAAGATTTAATAGGTTCATTCACAATAAGAACGCTATATTAAAAAATTCGGCTCGATATATTTATAATCGATGGCGTATTCTGAAATTGTGATAGTGTGTTAAAGTTGTTGCCTACAGAAGAAAATCTTTAATTCGCCTCAAAGACAATATAAACTTAAAGACAATATAAAAGTTCGATCAATAATATCTTGTTAACTTAATTAGTTTGATAATTAGCTTGTATGTAAACAAAAGAGATGAGTTAAGAACGGTCAGCAGATTAAAAATGTATTAACAAACAGTTTACCTTATTTTGGTAAAAAGTTTCAAAAAATAAAAACTGTTTATTAAAAAGAGGTTAGCAAATTGTATTATTAAAAACAATTTCAATAACTGCATTTGTGGAATGCTATTATAGTTATTAACGCAAAACCTTAACTGTTAATTATAACTTAACTAAAACTACAAAAGCTTAGTTGTTAACGTTCTAAACGTTCAATTATTTAAGAAATCTTCAAATAAAAACTTGGGAATTTGATTAAGGAACATACGAGTTTAAAATATATAATTTAAGAAAACCGCTTTAAAATAATTTAAATAATAAATTTCTATAATAAATATAACAAATATGTTATCTTCGTTACAAATTAAAAAGCTAATATGAATTTCAGCCTTATGAATTTTAATCATTTGTTAATTTATTCATAATAAAATTACTGTATTTGCATTAAGGTTAGTGTCGAATTATTGTAGAATCAATTGTGGCTTATCGCAAGCTCGAGTTACAAAATTTTAAATTTTAGCCTATATATGATCTACATAAAACAGAGTTAATAATTTTACACTGAAAATATTATTTATAATATTTATAAATAATTTTTTTAATTATTAAAAATTTAAATATTTATAAATAAAGGCAATTTGCAATTAACACCAAATTTGTCCGAAATACAGCGGTATTTCTTTGGCCAATTTGTCCTAAATTTGGTGTTAATAATTATTTTGGATTTTTTTGACCAGTAAACGAAAATACAAAGTCAAAAGCAAAAATTGAATATAAAAGTTTATAAATAATTAAAATTATTTATAATTTATAAAGCAACATGTATCAAATGTTCTAAATTTTCTACATTTTCGTCCATTGGGCAATGAACGAAAATACGGAAGAGAGTCTCGATGACCTGTTTCCTTACAATAGCAATGTTGGATCATCAAAGGATATCGGGAACGGGAGATAGCCGAATAAACCAACCAAGGCAATGAAGATGACTAGCAAAAATTTACAAATGCAAAGAACAATGGTCAACTCAACACTGACCGGGGGAGTTTTAATTCTTAAGTGCCGTGTGACCAGGCAGTTGTACAGAGACAGCGAAAGAGGCACCAACATCCGAAGCCGACTATTTGTCTTGTTGGAACGTTGAATGTCACCTTGCTGGCGCGGAAGGAACAAGAATTAGTTGCAGAGATGATTCGCTTCGGCCTAGAAATAGTCGGAGTGACTTCTTTTCACTATTCTCAAAGGGGAACTAAACTTTTATAGACTATTCGGGAGTTACCAACGGAAAGCGACGACAGTCGATTTTGTAATCGTTTAATCTGATCTGCGACGTTATGTTCTGGGCACTCGTGTGAAGAGAGGGCTGAGCTGTCCACCGATTACTACCTTGTAGTTAGTAAACTTCGATGGCATTATTGAATGCTAGACAAGCCTGGTAAACCCAAACGTTGAGTGAGACTTTTATCGGTTGCCAGAAGAGGTGAAGAACATTGATCAGAAATTAGCGATGTTCAGATCCTCGCTGGCCAAAGCAACTGTGAAAAGTTGTGGCTCGAAGGCATTAGGTGCTTGTCGCGGAGGAAATACTCGAACTGATTGGTGGACACCAACAGTTAGAGATTTTGTCAAACAGAAGAAGCTGGCTTATAAGGCAACATTGTCAGATAAATCAGTGGAAGCTGTAGACAAGTACCTAAGGGCGAAGAGAGCTTCAGCTCGAGCAGTTACCGAAGCGAAGAAGCGGCTTGGGAGAAGTTTGGAGAGTACTTAGACTTGATGATAGGTCAGCTTTGAAGATGCTCTGGAGGACGATCAGGAACCTTCGTGTTGAAAAGCAGAAAATTTCTCAAACAGTCTATGACAAGACAGGATCTATGCTGACTGACATTGAAGAAATTCTTGGTTGTTAAAAAGAACGTTTTATAAGTCTCCATAATCGGATGGATATGCTTGCTTTTGAGGAAGTAGAGCGTTTATAACACACTGAAGAGCTCATCTATTTGGAAGAGGTCATTGATGTTGTTAAAAAACTTCGTAACGGCAAGTCTTCTGGAGTAGACGAGATTTGACATGATGCTTTAAAGGCTCTCGGCGTTGTTGACATGAAGTAGATAACACACTTCTTTAATGATGCATTGAAGTTAGGCAAGGTTCCTAGTGAGTGGCGAACTAACGTGGTGGTATCGATCTTTAAGAAAGGTGACTTAAAAGTATGTTCCAAATATCGGGGCATCACTTCTTAGTCAAGCTGGTAAGCAATTAGCTAGGATTCATGAGTTAAAGATACGGCCTATAGTTGAGGGACAGTTGCAAGAGGAACAATGCGGCTTTCGTCCAAGTCATGGAACTACGGATCAGCTCTTTACTCTCTCAACTATCCTTGATCGGTCATGAGAGTTCGCTCAACCGATCTACATGTGTTTTGTAGATTTGAAGAAGGCGTTCAACCGAGTTCCGCGAGAAATGTTGTGGGAGATACTAAGGGAGTATGAAGTATCACACTATCTTCGGGTAGCTGTGGCTTCTCTGTATGAACAAAATATGAGTTGTGTTCGTGTTCTAGATAGGAAGTCTGAATCATTTCCAGTAGGCGTTGGGTTTCCTCAGGGTTGTCCTTTGTCTCCATTTTTGTTCCTTGTTTACATGAAAAAACTTCGAGACGTGCTGCTCTGACGGATGTCTGTCTTCAGTTCGGCTTTATCAGGATACCATCTCTGCTTTCTGCAGATGATGTTGTCTTGTTGGCTTCTTGTCCTGAGAACTTACAATGCCTACTAGATCGATTCACGATGGAATTCCGAGCGGCAGGGATGTTGGTTAGTACCTCCAAGATTGTCTCTATGTGTTCGTCTCGGATTCAGGTGTCAATGTCAATCCGGATTAGAGAAAATGTTCTTACTGATATGGAAGATTTCAAGTATCTTGGGGTATTGTTCTCGAGGGACTGCAGAAACATCAGGGAGATTGAGAAGCGGAAATGTTCAGCTAACGCAGCAATGCGTTATTTGTACACGTCTGTCGTGGTGAAGCGGGAGTTGAATCTTCGAGCAAAGCTTACGGTTTACCACGCAATCTTTGTTCCTATCTTAACATATGGCCATGAGCTTTGGGTTATGACCGAAAGGATAATATCTCGGATGCAGGCGACCGAAATGCAGTTCCTTCGCAGTGGCCGGTCTTAGCCTTGGAGATAAAGTTAGGAATTCGGTCATCCGAGATAGTCTAGGAGTAAAGTCGCTGCTTCTTCACATCGAAGAAAGTTAGTTTATTTGTCTAAGACACGTTCTGAGAATGTCTATGGATCAAAGGGTTTTCCAGGACGGACTCTCTGGAAAGAGACATCGAGGTAGACCTCGATACCGGTGGAGAGATCAAATCTCTAAACTGGCCGAAGACCGCGTTGGGCTATCTAAAAGAAAACTCTGGTATGTCGCATAGGATCGCGATGTCTGGAGAAGTTTGGTTCGTGCACTGCCTCCACAACCCGACACCTGGACCTGGTTGACAGGAAAAATCTTGTATATTTTTGGTTTATTTCTTGTCAAGAAATTGTTGTTGTGTTATTAATATTAATAAATACTAAGAAATATTAATAAAAAATATGTTAGATAAATCAGTGGAAGCTGTAGACAAGTACCTAAGGGCGAAGAGAGTTTCAGCTCGAGCAGTTACCGAAGCGAAGTAGGCGGCTTGGGAGAAGTTTGGAGAGTACTTCAAACATTAAGAGAAAATTATTATGACAAAAATAAAGAAATTATAATTAAGAAATTGACGAAGATATGAATATAATTGTTTAAATTTGTATCTTTCTAGAAACCAAATACACTGAATCATGCAAACTAAACATTTTTACATGAAATGTCAGTCTATCTACTATAATATTAAATGTTAATAAAATTGACAAAGTTTCATAAATTTATTAAAATTAATGAATTAAATATTCATTTAAATAAATAAAAAATTAAAATATTTTATAAAATTAATACATTAATAAATTATTTTAATTTCATTGTGTAAAATTAAGATATTTTATATCGTAAACATATAGTAAGTATTGTATTTAAATAAAATGAAAGGTACCTAAGATCATCGAATTCCTTGTTCAGATCCACCTTCTTAAAGAGGAGTTCATACATCATCTTCTCATTGTCGTTTTGAAAGTTTAGGTTCTTCACTTTTTGCAGATAGCTATCAATGTCCAATCGAATATCTTAATGGGTGTGTGTGATCGATTGCAATTTGACCCAATGGGGACAGCAATCAAAACCATTAAAAAAGTTAATTAAACAAATATTTTGTATTTTGATACCTGATCTACTTTGTACTCATCTAAACATCTAGTCTTGAATATTTTGATTTCTGCTTAGTGATTCTTAAGCAGGAAATTAATACGAACAATGTAAATTTTTATTATTTGAATAACATTCAATGTAGATGCAATTGTCTTAATTTCTTCATATTTTAATAATATAATTTAAATATAGTTTTTGAATATAATTAAAAATTATAAATTTAGATAAATTAAAATTTAACTTTGGAATATAATAATATATTATATCTTGATATGATAGCAGAGAGAAATTAAATATTACTATTTAATTATTTTATTCTACAAAACAATAAAACATACGTGTACTAAAATGTAAATTAAAAATGTTATTTCATTTTTAGCTAAAAAATATTTACTTAATTTTTAGAACAGACATTTTATTATTAAAATAATTATTAATATTAATAATATTAATATTGATATAATATTATATCAATATTATATCATATTAATATTATATAATATTATACAATATTATATAATATTATATATCAATATAATATATTGATATATAGTTATATTGATGTAACTAATTTATAATAAATATAATTATGTACTAATCTATAATTAGATAATATAATAATCAAATAATATAGTAATATAAACTATACAATATATAATATACTTTTTGAAACGACAAGTTGGATTGACTATAAAATTTGACAATAAAATTTATATTGCGTTGAAAGTAGACACCTTCTTTTAAAAAAAGCTATCATTATGTGGTCATAATTTATTAACATCAAAAAATAAACAACAATAAATCGTCATAAAATTTCAATTTTTTATATTTAAAGATACAAAGTAAATAAGTGATTTTTGACATTTCGGTTTAGTGCATTCACTTATTACCACAATCCAAAATGCACTAAATTATCGAATAGTTCAATTCCCCCTTTCTAAAATTCCTTTTGATTTCAGATCGTTAGAAGCTGAAACCCAAATGTATACTAACTCGCCTGAATAAGTATATTTAAACTTTACGCTTTAAAAGAAAGAAAATATTTAATCCCGAGACAATCAAGAATAAAAATCAAAGAATGAAATTTTATCATATTCAGAATGATTCAGAATTAAATATTAATGATTATTGCAAAATTAAAAACGACCAAATTTAAATTTTAAGTTAAATTTAAATTTAATAAATTTAATAAATGGATAAAATTTAATAAATGGATAATCGTTTTTGCTAGTGTTTAAATTTACAGACTAATAATGATTTTAGTAGAGAGTTTAACTTAAAACTAAATTTAACGTTTGTATGCAAAACTTTGAGTTTAAATTTTTAATCGGTTTAAACTTTTAAAATTTTTTTATGAAAATTGTATGTTCAATTTTTTTTGTCGTGTAAGTTATATTAATATTTTTAAGTTATTTTAATATTTTCAAGTATACAATTTCTAAATTCAATTGCTTTCGTTTACTTTCTTCGTATCTATAAATTTGAAAAATTCTACTGAATGTGTCAAATTATCTTCTATTTCAGTATCGTCTTGCTCCTTAAAATCCGTTGCATTAATGCAAATTTAAGTCTTAGTTGTAATTACATGTATTTAACATTTAATTTTTTTGTATCATTCATTGCTTAAGTATAAGGCAAACGTGAAACTAAGAATATAATTATGTTATATTTTATTAATAATGAAATTATTAATAAAATGAATAGGCAATATCATTGATTTTATAAAGCAGGTTATTATAACTGCGAAATTAACAAAAACTTGAAATGCTAGGAATCGATATTTGGATTTGTCATCTTCTTTTAGGACAGAACTAGAAGCGCAACAGTAAAATTCAATTACAAATGAGTCATAGATACTGATAAGATATGCTTTTTGATATTTTGTCTTGACAGAGAAATATTGATATGATATTGATATGACATATTGACATTTATATTAATATATAACAATGTTTGTACATATATATCAATCTGATAAATTCATTTGACGTAATATAATTGCAAGACGATTTTATAATTTTATGTATTAAAGTATAAAATAACGAAATAAATTTATTTCTTCGTAAACGTCCCGTTTCTTGAAAACGATTTTATATTGATTATTATAATTAATTGATTATAATTAATTTATTGTTAATTTTACTTTAAACTTCCATAACGTAAGCAAAAAAGGAAAATTTCAGAGAGAAGTAATTAAATAGAAATTATTCGTTACAATAAACAAATATAATTTGTATTTATAAAGTATAGATTATTTATTAAATAAAAATAGTTTTATTAATTTTTTTTAATTTTATTTTTATAATAAAATTATAAACCTACAAAAACGTCAGCAAATAAAAATTAATTTCCAAAAATAAATTGAATTTACAGGTTTTCTACTATTGGTGATTGATACACAGCAGCTTTTAATTTTTGTGTCAGATACTATACATTATTTAAATCGCTATTTAGGTAGCTATAAAATAATTAAATTATTAATTAATTAATAATTAATTATTAAATAATAATTAAATTAACATAGAATTGCAATGAAACTACAAGTCAAAATTGCAATTGAAATTCTTATAAATTCTACTAAACAATAAAACAACTAAAAAATCAATTTAAAAAACTTAAGTCTTTAGTAAAAATTATTTGACCTACTTTTGTACAGTTTCGAATAACCACTTCGGCTCTTTCATAAGAGGCATTTCGAAGCTGTGAAATTTTGCGAGGACACGAGCAATCTTGTTTCGAAGAGTAACATTTCTAAGATCACTTGTTCGGAGAGTTTTAGCCTGTTAGAACGAATAAATTTCAAAAATTTCAAAAGAGCATTTTTATAACTGATAATTACTATACTATACATCATTTAAATCGCTATTTAGGTAGCTAAAATAATAATTAAATTTAAAAATATACCTTTAAATATTTTATTATAAGTTAAAAAAGTAATTTTAATCGTTAAATAATTATACTAATTATATTATTCATTATATAATTTAAAAATTAATTACTTTGCTGCAACTTTTATAATATTTTAAACTTTTAGAATAACTTTTTAAGAAATGTTTCTGCAATATTTTTATTTTCTGCAATATTTATATTTTTATAAAAGGACAGATAAAATTTATTTATTCAACTTTAAACGAATGTTTAGCATTCACTCAAAAATAATATTTAAAAATATGTAATTTAATTAATGTTTTACAAATTTTTGAATTAATATAATAAAAATATTAATAAAAATTAATAATTTAATTTAATTATTAATTAATTATGAATTTATTAATTAAATTAATAAATTCTTAAAAATGATATTAAAACAAAATATATAGAATTTATATTTAAGAATAAGTTGTAATTGCTTTAGAAAAACTATTTTACAGAAATAACGACTGATGGCAAATGCCATGATATTTATATATAAACGGTAAACGCAAGAAATCAGTTACGAAACTAGATATTTTAAAATTGTCAACACCGAGAATAACTGATTTTTTGTCTTAAACAACTCAAAGTATAAAAAAACTCTCGTAGCGGGTTAAATTTTTTACTTTTTAAAGTAAACACTGGCATGTATTGTTGTACACATAAATAAAAAAACATGATATGATATCATAGGAAATCTCAAAGATTATAGCATAAATTTACCTCAAAGAATTGTTCTAATCTAGAAGAACCCCGAACTGCGTATACTTTTGGTCCAATTCCCCATTCTGATAACATTAAAGAAACGGTAGTGTCTTTTAAGACCTCAGATGTTCGGGCAACTAAATGCTGTCCATATACACTAAATTAAAATAAATTAACAAATAGACAATTGGTTTTAAAAAATTACCGCAAAATAACAGATCGTGGATTATCTTTGCAGTCAATGTAATCCGGAATTGTGCATTTGAATAAGTAATTTGATAGTCCACCACTTCAATACAAATGTTTTAATTCCATAGATGATAACACAAATTATTCTGATTTACCAAAACGAAAATTATAATAATTTAAGATGCATTCCGACTAAAATGTTACGAAACATACTAATTAGCCATAAATGATGCTAAGAACTTGAGACTACGGAATACCATAAGGCTGTTTAACTATAACACTGAATATCACAGGTGTAGAATGCGCCGTTAACGTGAACATTTTCATGAATCTTTTTAATTCGAAAATCACGATTGACTGGATCAATCGCTTGCTTAAAATCAATGAATATTGCACTGTGGAGTGAATATCGTACAGTGAAGTGTGACTTTGAAAACATTACTTAATCTCATTTTGTAGAATATTTATAACGTCTAAAGTAGTTTGATGAGGCCGAAATCCAAATTGCTCTGGAGGTAAAAATCAATAAACAGATATACATGATATGGATAAGAAGAATTTAGGAATATTTAAGGATCACGATTATACAATAGGAATTCATTGAATTAAATTCACCCATACCCGGGTAGAAACATTTTATAACGGGTTCATCACGTCAAGAGATTTAAAGCGAATGAGCACTGAGTAACACATTAAATAGGTGATTCGAGTAATCTGTCAGGAAATTAATAGTAGATTTTAAAGGCTCAACCGCAAATCGTCTGAACCATCGGTTTTGCTATTCTTAATTAAGAGGAATCTCTCTACTTCTAAAGAGTGAATTACAAATTAAGAAAATATGGTTTTTGGATATTATTAAATTTGAAAGAATAGGAAATATAATTGGAGTGTCGTGAAAGACTGAATGATGGAGGATATATTGAAAATGGGTAAACCAGTCGATTTACGAAATTGTTGAGAAAGTTCTACACATTACGTATCTAAACCACCATTGTGTCTTTTCAGCTTTGCGCAAAAAACATTTAATTTGTGATCCGTTAACATAATTTATAAAAATAATATTATTAATTATTAGCGTGCCACTTGATATTAAAGTAGGATAAAAATAAATAATTATTTATTAAAAAACAAATTGCTTAATGAATCTGTCAGCTTTGCGTTTTCCGGGTTAACGTTCACGACGAAGGTTGTAAAATGCATACAGGTTTAACCTTTCCTGTTCGTGTATAATACTAAAATAATAAAGTTAATTCTTTCAGATTTACAACGTCACAATTAGTTGAATTCATAAAGTCACTATATGTGGAGTGACGTATTCTATCATCAATATCATTTTTATCATTTTAGTATCAGCGCTAGAGCTTATGATCGCGCTTTAACTACAGCTGAACAAGCGTATGTTAGGGGTTCCGCAACCAGGTAGAGGAGCGTAGCGATTTCCTTCCCGAAGACTACTAGGGACCAAGTACTGTCAAAACTGTGTTGCTACAGGGCAACACTGATGAGACCACCCTGTAGTGATGAGTAGACTAAGGTCGAAACGCCTCATTGGAGGCTAGGCGTCTGTGGTAGGCGCATTTAAGGGCTAATCTTATCGGTGAAGTTATAAAAAAGCATGCAGGTTTATAATTTTCTGATCGTGTATAAAATACTAAAATAATAAAGTTAATATTATAAATTGATTTTTATTTTAAATTTGAACTTTGTTCTTATAAATATTAAATTATAAATTGATTGTTCACTCATATTGGATTATTTATTAGTGGAGAGAGTGAATAAAATATTTATTTAATCTCGAATTTTCAATAGCTTACTGCTATCATCATCAGGAGTAAATGTTACAAAAAATATGTTTACCTAAAATATTTTTTGTAACATTTACTCCTGATGATGATATAGCAGTAGGCTATTGAAAATTCGAGATTAAATAAATATTTTCTTCACTCTCTCCACTACCAAATAATAAAGTTAATTCTTTCAGATTTATTAATAATATACATCGAACACTGTTGTTAAGTAATCGGAATAAAACAAACAGCTCCGCTCGTATGCATATTTTTAATAAATGTCCGGTATCATTAATATTATTAGTATCGTTAGTATCGATAATAAGCCATGCACTACCGACGCAATTTAAATAAATTAAAATAGGGCATTTACCAACAACATTTATTATTATAGTATCAACTTACGAGATACGACTGAATATAAGATCTTCCTCTTTAAGATTTTTCCAAGTACCACCAAGATAGTCTCGACAGAGACAGAGAGCTTTCAATCTTAGATCATTCAGCTCTTTTTCACTAATCATCGACAGTATTAATAAATGATGCAAATAAGTTAGAGTAGTTTATAATCTGAAAATAGAACAAGAAATATTGGATTAGCTTCTAATTGTACATGAGTTTAACTTTCAAAATAAGTTTCTTATGTCAACTTGATATTTTATATTATTAGCTGAATAACTTTACAAGCACATCGCTTGCAACCCTCTATATTATCTATATCCTCCTTTTAAATCGACGGAAAAATTTCGTCGATTTAAAATCGACGAAATTTTCGGAAATTTTGAAAATCGACGGAACTTTTCAAAACTCGACGGAAATTTTCAAGTTGTCCATACCTGCCCCAAAATTCGATGTCGTTCAATCTCCCTGTGTCTTCTCCGCTAGCCCCTATCACCACCACACACGGTTTCCGCCTCGGCCTCCTCAACACTAGATTTATTCTACATAAATCCGATATCATACTCAACCTATTCACTAAGCAATCCATCGATATCTTCTGCCTCACCGAATCCTGGCACTCCTATTCTGACGACCTCTCCATCCGCCGTTTGCTCTCTGCCGGTTGCTCACTAGTCAAATCTACCCTCCTCCTCAGTTCATCCCCTTCTAAATTCTCTAATCATGGCGGCATTGTCGCATTCGCCCATCACCCTGCATCTCTTCGCAAAATCACTCCCCCTTTCAGTCCTTCCTCTTTTGAATCGCTCACTTGTAATTCTACTAGCCCGATCACTCTGGATCTCGCATTGTATACCGTTATAGTTCATCAGCTACAACTTCCTTATTTTTTCACCAAATTAGCTGACCAACAGTATGACTTTTATTTGTCCTCTATCCTTTCGCTCGTTCTTGGCGACGTCAACATCCGCCTTGATCGCATCACTTCCAACGATGCCATCCGGTTCATCAACATTCTATCCAACTACAATTACAAACTCATCTCAACTGTCCCCACAAATATCCTCGCTGTTCCCGATCGTTTTACTGTCTATAACTCACTGTTCATATCCGATCCTGGTCTATCCGATCACTTTCTTGTCACCTTTTATCTCATTCCCAATCATTCCCCACTTCAAACACCTACCATCGAACGTCACACTAGGAGAAATCTTGACCTCTCCCTTCTCCGCTTTGCCACCCTCAAATCGTCTCTATCCTCTCCCACAATAAAATTTTCATCTCCTCACGATCTTGATATTCTTTTCGACTCTGAACTCACATCCACTTTCGATCCTCTCTTGCCCTTCAAGCCTCACCCTCACCGTCGTTTGCACCGTGTTCTTAGGTTTGACATCCAATGCCTACTCTCAAAGCGTCGACTCCGTCATAATTTTCGAGTCTATCACCGCTCTCTCAGACGTGATGTCCGCTCGATCACTCCGTCTTTCCGTGATTCCTATCTTGCTCTTCGCCGGCCTCATCTCAACCTGCTACGTATCAAATGCAACTCCTTCTGGCAGCATAAATCATTACTTCATTCAACTATAAGACTCTTTGGCATACATTTAACTCAATCCTTAATCGCTCTTCTTCGTCTTGTAACATCAATCCCCATGATTATTCGTCATTTCTCCAGACCAAAGTATCCACGTTGCTCTCTCTCACACCCCAGTCTTTATCCTATCCCACTCTGCCCAACCTAGCCTCATCATCCCGGAACTCTTTCATCTTCTCCCTGTCTCACCTACCGAAGTCTAATCTGTCATCATGCCCTTTCCAAACAAAACCTCACCTGCCGATCTCCTGCCTATCCCATCCTTAGATCCATACGCTCATCGATATCTCCATTTCTCACCACCTTGTGTGACTCGTCCATCCGCAGTCGTATACTCCCTTTACACTGGAAATCCGCCATCGTTCATCTCCTCCTTAAGAATCAATCGCTCGACCCTCCCTTTTTTCTGGCTATCGCCCCATTTCACTTATCGCTACTCTTTCTAAGCTCGGAGAACGTCTTATCGCTATACATATAAACGTTTATCTCTCTTCATCCAATGTGCCCTACTTCCCAATCCGCTTTCCACTCTAATCACAACATCGAAATTGTCTGCATGTAAGTTTACAACGACCTACAAATTTCTCGTGACAAGGCTCTACATGGTGTTATCATCTCCCTCGACCTTCCTCCGCCTTCGAAATCGTCGACCACTCCATTCTTCTTTCTCGCCTTCGTTATGATTACGGCTTTTCTTCTTCCTCCGTAGCATGGTTTGCCTCGTATCTATTTGACCGTTGCTTCCTCGTCTGTTCTAAATAGTTATCCTTTCGTCCCATCCCTATTTTCTGCGGAGTCCCAAAAAGTTCAGTCCTAGGACCCCTGCTTTTTTCTCTTCTACTCGGCGATCTCTCTACGTTTATAAAACGTTACTCCTTTAACGTCATGCAATACACTGATGACATCATCATGTATGCTCACGCATCCGACCATCGCATACAAGATATCGGCATTTATGCCTCCAACTGTCTTTATTCTATCTACAAACGTCTGTCGCATCTTCATCTTGTTCTAAACCCAGACAAGTCCAAAATAATGTGGATCCTTCCTCGTAACCTTAACATATTTCCTCACACTGTATCTTTTGCCTCTTCAATTATCCCCATAGTCCACAATCTCACTTTCTTGGACTTCCATTTCGATGATCACATTTCCCTTAAACCTTCTGTCATTCCCTTTTACTCCACGTTCCCAATTACTCAAACAACTACAGTCTCCGATCCTTCTGCGTCGCCACCACATTCTCGAATCAGCTCTCTCGACTTCCACCGTGCTCCCTTGTTTATCACATTCAAATACCGTCTTCGTTCCCACCTTCTCGCCACCTGATTTAGATTTTTTTCTTTTTTTCGTGACCATGTAAGCGTGCGCCGTCACGCATTTGACACGTAAAAATAAATCCCTTTTAAGGAATAAATAAAAATAAGACAATAAAATGTAATTAAATCGAGAAGGGATTTTCATTGCAATTCAATCATTCATCCGCCCGTATCCAACAAAAATTTGTTGGATATCTGCGTATGTAGGTGCAGTATCAATAATTTGTGTTTAAAAATCGCCACGCTAGACGCTACTTCTGACCAAAAATAAAAGCCTGACAATGCAATGTCAGTTCGAGCTAGAATTGATAAAACAAACTTAAAACAAATAATCAATAAAGCGTGATAGCATTGTAAAAAATGACGGGACAATTGAATGAGATATGAGTGTCATTTGAGTCGATAAAATTTGCCACAAAAATACTCAATAGTGCGATCAGGCCAGGGGATCCGAATGATACAAAGCTTGTCGTTGTTTCCTGTTTGTATGAGAGAACGATTAGTGGTTGTATTGTGGGTTGCAGTTTTGCCATAATGATTGTAAGTATGGTTGTTGCAAATCTTATAATTATAAAATCGGGAGTTAGGAGTTTGATTTGTAAAATGGTTGACGTGATTTTTGATAACAGGAGTTTCTAGGGGAAGTTGTTGGAATCAGTTGAAGCGCATCATCTCATTTCACTATAAGCAAAATTGAACTGTTGATGTAGAATTATTGTGTATTAGGAGGTTCAACATAGCGCTTATCTCTACCGGAAACGGAATCAAACGAAATTGGAAGGCGACAACATCATCTTTGGAGAACGCAAACCCCACGTTTGACAAACCGCCATTTACATTGGCTCCATTGTTGAAAATAAGTCTTTATTTTATCGATTAGCATATTTTAATCTTATGCAAAATCAATCACTATTAGTTTAAAAAATATCAAATTCTTATAAAATTTTTGATAGCACAAATAACTTATTTTCATCAGTCATCAATTCGATTACAAAACAGTGTAATCGATAAATAATTTACCCCACAATAGTGATTTGCTTTCGGAACATTATCTACCTCCAGAAAGGATTGCATTTAGATACAGTAGTTCTAATTTATTACTGAACGAATCTATTGAATGATAGAACTAATCAAAAATATATTGAACGAATCTAAAAAAGAATGTTCACTATACACACCGTTACTGTATCGACATCAAACGTTTTGCAAATGTGTTCTGGGCGCTGGAAAATGTCGAATATCGAGTCTTGTAAATTTGGTGCTCTCACCTTTTACTGGAAATGCTTATGCAACTTTCAGGTGTGTTTAAAAGTTAAAATTAATAATTTTTATATTTTTAAATTTCCAGGAACTATCAGATATAGTTAAACGACAACAAAAATTATTTTAATATATCGCTAATAGCTACTAGCATCTTCAGAAAATGAGTCTTTGACCACTATTATTTACCACTAGTCAATTAGTCTTTTATTTTTGTATACATAAAATGATAAATTAAATATAATTAAATACTTAAGAGCACCGCTTACTTACTTTTATTATTTTATTGAAATGTGTTTATAAAAATATCCCCTTTACACTCTTTTCAAATTTAACAAATCGATTAAAAAATAAAAACTTAATTTTACTGGATTCGCAAGAGCAGGGCTACCATACAAATATTATTTTATAAATTAATTTATAAATTAATTTATTAATATATTCTAAATTACCACGTTAAAAACATCTAAAAACTGCATTAATTAAGCTAAACATTTTCAGAAAAGGGAGGAAGCACAAAATTTACAAGGAGCCTGACATTTTTAATATTTCCCGAAAAAATTAACCGTTCACTCATTACAGTTAGAATACGAAAGTTGCGAACAGGAGTGCATAACACAACTCTTGTAATAGAAAAACACCCCAACCGATTTAGTTATATCAACATCCAATTGGAGGAGTATAACGGGATCATTCTCTCTGTTGTCAGATACATTACTCTCAATCTATAGCGATGAAGTGCATTATCACAAATTGAATTGCTGTAAATTTATTTGGTTGCAATACAATGCTTACAGTTATTTAAAGATTAATTATACAATCAATTTGATGATTTATATAAAAATTATTAATAGTACACGCCACATCCAAAATCTCCTTCCATTTTCGATTAAATAGTTTTAATTTAAAAAATATATGATTTATTAAAACTAGCTAATCAAAATATATGATTTATTTTATGATTAAGAATAATTTAGATCCGACAAATACAAAAGTATAATAAATATAAATAAATTAATTTAAAGATTCTTTCTATTTAAATATCGCCCAACAAATCGGTCTAATTGTCAGATGTTTTGACATCATTATGAATTATTAGTAAAGATCAGAAACCATATTTCACTAAGGAACACGTTAAAATTATTTATCGTCAGATAAAATGCGGAATGACCAATGAGTAAAAGAGCATGCTACACAACCAACATCTTACTGTTTTATTTGTTGGTTTATAACCATGGAGCAAGTGATTCAATGGACCGCTCTGGTAGTGAACCGCCGTAAAAGTATGCTATTGTGCTGAATAAACTGATCCAATCCTTGAATATGGTAAAATCTAATTTTATCTTCCAATCTTTATTTAGATATCAATCAATAATGACATTCGGTCATCTCTTTTATTTACTTTGATTTTAGTTATGGCTTTCACATTAATTCGATCGACATTTCATTATAATTGCGATAATTGGACATTAAATACTGATCAGTACGTTGCCATTTCGTCGGGGTACTTGATGGAATGTTTTATTTTGTAACACGGGGTGATGAAATAGTCTTAAGTGTATCACTCGTTGTGAGTTTATATATTCTTAAATATCAGTAATCGGTGTGATGTATGCTTTAGATATCTAGCATACATATATTCTTTGCAAAAATCTAATAAACACTTTCGCTGCGTTTCCGTAATTCCCTCTTACTCCACGTTCCCAATTACTCACAACTACGGTCTCCGATCCTTCCTCGTCGCCGCCTCACTCGCCTGGAATCAACTCCCTCTCGACGTCCGCCGCGCTCCCTCTTTTATCACATTCAAACACCTCCTCGGTTCACACCTTCTCGACACATGATTTACATTTTTGTTTTGTTGTGGTCATGTAAGCGTGCACTGACACGCATTTGCCACGTTAACAAAATATTTTTTTTTATATTTTTTTAAATAAGGAATTGTATTTTTAAATAAAAACACTTATTTTATGTTTGTGTTGAAAATAAAAAGTGCTTGAATTTGACAATTTCAAGTTCTTGAAAGAATAAATTGTCTCTATCTACAGTTGTTCGTTGAACCCCAAGTTAAAGTCGATTTGAATTTAAATCAGAGGTGGCCAACTCATGGCGCATTGGACGATGTACGATGGCGCATTATCTTTTTAATGAAGACTGGATTTTTCTTATAAAGTTGTTAATAAAAATTTTCAGTTATTTTACCATTATTTCCAAAAGTTAGTTTGAACATTTTACTTATTAACGAAAACAAAGTTATATATCCGAATTGCTCTCCTTGTTGTTCAAGGGCCATTGTGACGATCAATTATCAATAAATGCTGTAAAGAGGAACGCAGATTCAAACAGTCACAACGATGGGGAAGATCATAGTATTAACGAACCAGAACGGAGTTCAGAAGCGTTCAGAAAGTCAAGCAGCTCGTCGTCAGGGATTGATGATGTTTCGGCCACTCCAAAATCATCTGAGATAGGAACCAATAATGCTATTCATGTACTCAATCATTCTCTCACGCAGCAGTCGAAGTTAGAACTGAACGATCGTTCAATCATACTCTTCAATAACAATTCAACTCAATGCTTAGTTAGGGATGCATTGTATGAGACTAATGTGATGGATTACTCCTTCAAACAACTTCCTGTTTTGGATTCTATTGTTCATCCCCATATATTGGACTCGAGCAGCGTCGGTCTTGATGTAGATAACAAATGTTCCGCCCTCAAGCATGCGAATGTTGATTTGTCAACTCCTGTTAACACTTCCTCGGGCAGTGATTGTTCTCAAAACTGTCCTCTAGGTAGTGATTGTAGTGAGCGTCCTTGTGCTTACCCGCAGCAACTGCATCACCGCTGCAGTTTATGTGTTGCTCCTCTAGTAGCCCCGTTTATTGAGAGCGTTAAGGATCTTGCAAAGGCTAGTCAGATTATAGTTAGGCCTATAGATAATCTACGACAAATAGTTAGCCTTCCAAATAATAAACAACATGCAGTGATTCCTCCAAATCATCGACGGTTATCGATTACCCCTGAGACTCATTCTTCATTAGTTCCGTCTGCTAGCCCTAAACAATTTAGCTCTAGACAATTTAACTCCAGAAGAGAGTTAAACGTTATCGTGAGCGGTGTTGAAGAATCTCTCAGTAACAATCCCCAAAGTAGACTGGATGACAATATTGTGCATCTTCGCGCAGTGTTTTCTAAGATTTTTCTCTAGAGCGATGTGGATGTTGCGAAGTGTCTTAAAGTTCGAAGTTTTTCGTCTAGGTAAGAAACTTTCAGATAGACCTAGACTTCTAAAAGTTGTTCTATACTCAAAAGATCATGTTGACTTCCTACTCAAGCATGCATTTAGATTATCGCGCTCTGATTTTCATATACTCCCTGATTTATCTCCTGCAGATCGTTTAAGAAGACACGAGGCTTTCAACGAGCTGCATCGACGGCTGGAAAGTGGTGAGGGCAACCTATGTGTCCGGAATTTTCGGGTGGTCAAGTGGCGTCCAACTGTCCGGTGGCATCCCTTACTTCTGTAGAGTCGGACCTCTTTAGTAGTGATGGTTCGTGTGTAGGAAAACTAGTAGACTTCGATAGTGTCACCGAGCGTGTCAAATTTTCCCATTATACGAACATTTTTTTCGGTTATTCAAATGTTCGTAGTCTCCTGGCTCAATTCTCGGAAATTAAATTCATAGTTGCTTCGAAACGTTTTGATGTATTTTGTATAACCGAAACATGGCTACATTCTGACATTTCGGATGACTGTGTTGCCATCCCTAACTATTTTCTAATACGTTCGGATCGCTCATGTGGTAAACGTGGAGGTGGGGTAGCCGCCTATGTGCGAAATAGTCTCCTGGTATCGAATATCTCGGCTTTTCGCGACGATATTGGTTATTCCTTTGAAGGTTTTGCTTTTACACTGGGAAATGGTCAACGATCCCGATTCTGCGTCCTTTACCGTTCTCCGTCCTATGAATTAAGATTTGACTCTCTTAAATCACATTTGCTGAGTTTATCTTCGTATCCTCTGATTTTGCTCCTGGGTGACTTCAATATCCCCCAAATAGACTGGAAAAATAGTCATTCACGACCAATTCACGGAATTGGGAAAGTACTGAGTGACTTTCTGTTACTCGAGATGCTACTAGTTCAACATATTAAAGAACCTACTTGTGTGACAGGGACGCCTTCTATACTCGATTTGGTCTTTACTAAGTGTTTGGATGACGTTTCAGGTGTTCGTTATGACGCACCAATTGGCAATAGTGATCACTGTGTACTCTCTATGCGGCTGTCGCTGTTCAACAGAGCCTCACAAAACTCTAATTTTAAAAAACGTTGTTGGGTAGGTGTTGATGCTAGTCAACTAGCTGCAAGCTTCCCAAAAGGTATCTGTGATAGTCTTCGTATCCACTTCGGTTTGGAGGTTCCTGTAGTCTTTGATCTGCTCCATGATGAATTGATGCGAATTTCTGATATCTTTGCTCCGCTACGTGCCTGCAAGTCTAAGCATGGACATCCTCCTTGGTTCGACAGAGAGCTTCTTGATGCTATAAGATCCCGCAACAAGTTGTGGCGCGAATTTAGGCGTTCTTCTGCTTTAAAACGTGCCTACATCGACTCTCGGAACTTATGCAATCGGCTAAAATTTCAGAAACGCTATTGGATCGTAATCACATATTGGTTGAATCTCAACATGGTTTCAGGATCGGACGTTCATGCCTTACTAACCTACTAACTGCGCGTGAAAAATGGGATGATGCTCTGGGGGCTGGGTTTCAGGTTCATACAGTATTCCTTGATTTTTCGAAAGCTTTTGATAGGGTACCACACGACGGCATAGTGTCTTTACTGTATCACTATGGACTTCATTCATATATTTGTGAGTGGGTCAGGGAATTTCTATCGAATAGGTCTTTCCGAGTTTGTGTGGGGGATGTGTTTTCTTATTCGGTAAATATTAATTCTGGCGTACCGCAGGGATCAGTCCTTGGCCCACTGCTCTTTATAATCTTCATTAATGATCTGCTACTCCGCTTATCATGCTCTCATCTAGCGTTTGCAGACGATCTAAAGATTTGGTCGATCATTAGAAGTCCTGCTGATCGAGTATCGTTACAAAATGATCTAAACTCCCTGATCAAGTGGTGTGATTCTACCGGACTACGGTTGAATGTTGATAAATGTGTCCTCATGCAATTAGGTCGCCCTATTGAAACTCTAAGGTACTTTATTGGAGATATGGTCTTAAAGGAAGTGTCTCATCATAAGGATTTAGGGATTATTGTCCATAGATCCTTGAAAACAAAGTTGAACACCGACTTCTTTCTAGGTAAAGCTACTAGGGCGTTATATTGTATTAAAAATGCATTCCTCAGGTTAAGCTGTCACATGTTCAAGAGGTTATTCATCTCCATCGTCAGGCCACACTTGGAGTACTGCATTCAGGCTTGTTTCCCTGTCACTAAGCAAGAACTATTAGACCTGGAGTCTATTCTTAGGCGCGGATCGAGGCTCTGTATTGGCTTAAGTGGTATTGACTATTATGTACGTCTAAGTCGTATTGGGATGTTGTCGGTACGTGAGAGGTTCATATCCTTGGAAATGCTATGTATATGGCATATGTCGAATGATGTGGTAGGTTATCCCACCGATGTAATCACTAGGCGGGTAGATCAGTTGCGGGGACATAGCAGAGTCTTGTATAAATTTAGATTTGGCAGATTACCAAAAGTGTATAGACTCTCAAGAAGAGGAATTAACATGTGGAATTCGTTGCCTGAGGAAGTCGTTGCAGCCCCCAGTTTGAGAACGTTTAAATCACGATGCTACAAATGGATACATGAACAATGCCGCCATTCAACACTACCACTGGAATACCCTAATTAGCTACGTTGACTGACCATTTGCTTTTGTTTTATTTTTTTGGACTCCTGCCTGAATAGCCTTTTGGCTTTGGTATGTATTGGAATAATAATAATAATTTTTCAACATTTTTGATTGAAAAGGGTAAATATTTGAAAAATGTGTGGGTTCTTGCAAAAAAATTGGGGCGTTTGATATTCTCTGAAAGGGAAATTGGCGCTTCATCGAAAAGTGTTGGTCACCTCTGATTTGAATTGTATTTAAATACTCTATCATTAATAATTAAAAAACATTAAGCTCAATTCACGACGTTTAAGCATGATACTGATAACGATGAAAAGGTGAAAGCATCGCTCGAACGACATATTCCAAATCTACAACCGTGCTGAAGATGTAATTTTCATTAAAAGGATTACCGGTTTATTTTATTTCTAACTTAATTGTCTTGCATAATGTGAATTCATATTTTTACCGGGTCAAGATGACATACTCGTCTCTTCCGACAAATCAGTGCAACGCAACATCAACTTTTCCGCGATGACGAGCGAACACGTTCAGATCTACGCTATTTTTTCGAAAATATAGCGTAGATCTTTCGCTTAACGAAACAATTTTTAAATGCAGCAACAGGCATTCAGTTCTGATTTTGTGATTAAATTCGATGTATTCGAAACGCATTTACCACGATAAAAATTTATTGATGAATTATTTCTTAGCATTAACTTTGAAGCATCGTTTTAAAGAAGGAAGTATTATTCTGCATTTAGGCAGAATGAATTGGATATGCTCAAAAATACCTCAGGGCAATAGTTTTGTTAATTATAAATTGTCGGGCAGCATTACATACATTCAACATATTTATATATAAAACGTTGATTCACAAAGTTTATATGCGCCAGTCATTCGCCAGTCATTATTTTGTTAGATAAATTCACCCTCTCTCCGTATATGCTACGGGTGAGCAACCATTTTTCACGTGCTACTAGACAATTTTTTATCACAACATTATTTAACATGTCAATCAAAAATTTTGAGATGTTCATAAGATGAATGTAAAAAGCTTTAAAAATCCTTTAATGTACTTTTATCTCAAGAGTTTACCCACCTTCAAGTTGGATATAATATCACGCGAAATAATTCATTTAGAAAAATTTAATCAAATTAAATAGTAATCAGCTTGACGAGTCCGAGAGACAAATACAACAATAAAATATTAACTTTAAAAATAACTGATTTTAATCAATTTTTTAAATCAAAAAATAATTTTGTTTAAAAATTTATATCTTGTAAAACCAAGACATGAGTGCTCACTTACATCCACTCGCCTGATTTATTGGATTTTTAAGCTTTTTAAAGTTATTGCCTTTTTACGCTTTTCAAAGTTATTGGCTTTTTACGCTTGTCCACGCAAAGCCAGAAATGTATCTGAAGGCGATTCCACTTTGATCCAATAAGAGTGGCCTGCTTCCAGTCAGCTATCCTACTCTTCCTTGTTGTAGGAAATGAGAGTTTGACCCGATTCAATTCTTACCTTACTTCGCAAGCTACCGGGATCCTATCGATTACCTAAAAAGGTCGCATTTTCAATTGGGCTCCGACAAAACTCAAGATCCTAGCAAAAATGTTACACCTTCTCAATCTCTTTGCTTACTTCAGACAGGCTCTCTCGAAAGAATATTTGAGTTCTATGTATATGCTCCAAACGAGCAGGGAAAGGGCGAGTATTAATCGTCTTAACCCGTCCCACTCCTCCTTTTGTAAGATATTCAATAAGGAGAAGTTTGTCAACTGGAAGGATAGGGCATAAGGTTGGATTGGTAAAATAGCCCTTTATAAAGTTATTGAAGAGTCACTATCCCTACACAATTATGAAGTCACTACTTCACCCCCCCCCAGCCAATCCCTACCTGGGGCGGATTTAGGAGCAGAGATCTTTCGGCTACGGGTATACTGAACTCTTGGGTCCGTTTCCAGCAATCTCCAAAAACCGTGCGCTGCTATCAATTTGCTTGTGTCAGCTTTTGACAGTCAGTCAGAGAAAGAGGTCGCCCTCACTGTGCTTTTAGCCTCACCATTCGATATTGCTGGCATCAGTATTAGTCGTAGAATGTTTTCTTGATTTTTTGCTGCGTTCGACTGCATCTTTTCTTTTAATCATTTCTTTTGTTATATCTTCTCTTAGGTCTTCTGGGTTTATTGCGATAATTTTTAATAGCGTGGAAATACTGGCTTATACTAAGCGATACTTTTAAGATGACTGTTATGCGCGTCGGTCCTACCTAATAAGTGTGCCTCAAGGATCTTCATTTTCTCCTATATCTTGCTGCTTTCATTTACTATTTAAAGCATTATTCTTTTTATTTTTTTGCTGCCCTTATTGTTCTGTCTTAATTTTTTCAACGTGACAACATCTAGTGGTATACGCTGATGATACCACATTCTTGTTTTAAGATTAAAAGATAAATTACCTTCATCCAATCTTCTTCTTAACTTTTCCAAATCGCAGGTGGTTGTTTTTCGTGATACCCTGCGGCTAAGAAAAAGCTTAAGAGACTAGCAATATCATCTCTTTCCTTCGTTATGAATAATCAACCATCCCTGTCTTTACGCATCGAGTAAGATACCTGGAGTTTACCATTAATACCATTAATACTTACCATTTTACCATTAAAGGGCGATTAATACTCGCCCTTTCCCTGCTCGTTTGGAGCATATACATAGAACTCAAATATTCTTTCGAGAGAGCCTGTCTGAAGTAAGCAAAGAGATTGAGAAGGTGTAACATTTTTGCTAGGATCTTGAGTTTTGTCGGAGCCCAATTGAAAATGCGACCTTTTTAGGTAATCGATTAGCAGGCTCAATTAATCGATTAGCAGGCTCAAAGCAGATTAGCAGGCTCAATTTGCGTTCCTCTCTGTGCAATTTTTCGCCAGTCAATCTTGGAAAGATCTCTTCCTAATGTGTGGAAGCAGTCAATTGTTCTTCCCTACTTCAAGAAGGGAGATCGCTCTTCCGTCGAGAATTATAGGCCGGTGAGCATTACCTGCATTTGCTGTAGAGTGTTGGAGAGGTTTGTGCATCGCTACATGGTTGAGTTTTTTCGTGTAGGAAAAATTTTAGTCCCTAATCAGCACGGATTTCGGGAGGGTTATTCAACTGTTTCAAATTTGCTTGATGCTCATCTTGATTGGACAGCGAATAAGACACATTATATCGATACAGACATTATATTCTTCGACTTTTCTAAAGCTTTTGATAGAGTAGATCATGGTCTACTTCTTCAGAAACTTGTCAATACTGGACTCCCAAACATAATAGTTGATTGGATTAGAGAATTTCTTCGTGATCGTTGCTTTCGAGTACTTGTCGATTGGTCATTGTCTGTGTCTAGAGAATGTCATATTGGAGTACCTCAAGGTTCAGTTTTGGGTCCGCTTTTATTCAGCATTTATGTTAACGATTTGCCTGGGTGCATTCGCTCTCGATCATGTTTGTATGCAGATGACTTAAAAATATGGCGGCCCATTCATTCATGTGAGGATGTTGATAATTTGCAAACTGACATAGATAATTTGGAGTTGTGGGCGGCGTTAAACAAGCTTGTGATAAATGTTTCGAAATGCAAACACATGCGTATTATTGGTAATGCTCGCAAGCAACTAACATCAGCTTGTTACACATATAAGGACTGTATTGTGGAAAGTGTCGATAGTTACAAAGATTTAGGAGTATGGGTTACCTCTAATTTATCAACCAAAAAGCACACTGATCAAGCTTGTGCCAACTCCAATAAAATGATAGGTATGATTCGACGCGCGTTTGTTCGCGTTAATCCGACTGCTCTTCGGCCTCTGATTTTAGCACATGTATTGAGTAGACTTTTATATGCAGCTCCGGTTGTATACCCACGTACTGTGCATGAACATAAGAAATCAGAGAGGGTACTTCGCAGGGCAACAAAGCTAGCACCAACGTTGGCGTCGCTGCCTTATGAAGACAGACTGAGATCATTAGGACTTGAGACCGTCACATGGACCCGTCGGTACATGGATATGTGCCTTGTTTGGCATTTATTCCAACGTCCTCATCACCCTCTTCGGAGTAGGGTTCAACTACGTTGTTCAAATGTTCTTCGCGGTCATTCTTTAACTATTCGAAGAAACAGAGTACAGAAATTGGGCGCGATGCAATTTGATAGAAGAATTGTTGAGCTGTGGAACAACCTTGATGCAGAAACCGTTGGATGCAGTTTACTTAGTGCTTTTAAAAGAAGACTACGAATGGATCAAGCAATGTTTCGTGTTGCATTTCCTTATTTTAAAAACTAATTAATTTATTTACGAACTTATTGTGAGCCAGCTATTTGAGCTAATGCTCGTATGTTGTTGAATGTATAATAATAATCTGACTTGAATAATCTGACTTGAATAAATTCAAAAGTGTCCTGAAGAGAGCTAGATGAACCCTGAAACGGTCCCAACATCTGTAGTTAAGATGAAGTGTCTGCTCCTCTGGTGAACCTAGGCAATATCGGGACTAATATTCTTTTCAAGAGGCCGTCCCATTGAGCAAAGATTAATGCTTTTTTATTTGGTTTTTATTAACTCTTTTTATTATTAGGTGTACGTTTCTATTTATGTATTAAGAAAATCTATTATTAGAGAATACAATGATGAAACGTTTGAATGCTCTACACGCATGTAAACGCATTTATTAAAGTTGAGTTGAACATCAGTATTTATGTTTGGTTACCGAATCATTTAAATAATTAAATGATTATTTAATTAACAATCATTAATAATCATTTAATCATTCTTGTCCTGAGGACTTACAATGCCTGCTAGATCGATTCACGTTCGAATGTTAGGGATGTTGGTTAGTACCTCCAAGACTATCTCTATGTACTTGTCTCAGATTCAGTTGCCAATATCAATCCGGATTGAAGAAAATGTTCTTCCTGATGTGGAGGATTTCAACTATCTTGGGGTATTGCTCTCTAGGCATGGCAGAAACATCAAGGAGATTGAGAAGCGGATTTGTGCACTTAATGCAGTAATGTGTTCTTTGTACGGTCTTCGGGCGAAGCTTTTGGTTCACCACGCAATCTTCGCTTCTATCTTAACATATGGTCATGGGCTTTGGGTTATGACCGAAAGGATAATATCTCGGATACAGGAAACAGAAATTAGGTTTCTTTAGGAATTCTATAGAATTCCTATAGAATTTTCGAAATAGGAATTCGGTCATCCGGGTTGGACTTGGAGTAAAGTCGCTGCTTCTCCACATCGAAGAAAGTCAGCTGAGGTGGCTAGGAGACGTTCTGAGGATGTCTTGGGATCGCCTTCCTTGGAGGGTTTTCCAGGCCGGACTCTCTGGAAAGAGACCTCGAGGTAGACTACGGTACAAGTTGAAAGATCAAATCTCGAAACTGGCCGAAAACTGCCTTGGACTATCTGAAAGAGAACTCTGGTCTGTCTCCCAGGATCATGATGCCTGGAGTTGTTTGATTCGTGCACTGCCTCCACGACACCTGGACCAGTGGTTGACAGGGAAAATATTGTATTTTGTTTGTTTTTCTTGTCAAGAAATTGTTGTTGTCGAGGGTGATATAAAATTAAGCAGAAAATCGCTAAAAATATAAATCATCAAAATATTATTAAAAATAAAACTTTAAATTTGGAATATTTTTATATATTGATAGTAAATAATATATCTTGTTAGAAATATATACTCATCCTGATCTGTATTTTAAATTTTTAAATATCCAAGAACAATCAGGTATAGTTTAACGACAAAAAAAATTATTTTGATTTTTCGTTAGTAACTACTAGCATCTTCAGAAAATTGTGGTAAAAGAATCATTGACTAGTTGTCAAAGAATCATTGACTAGTGGTCAAAGAATCATTGACTAGTGGTCACAGAATCATTGATAAAAGTGGTCAAAGACTCAAAGACTAATTGACTAGTGGTAAATAATAGTGGTCAAAGACTCATTTTCTGAAGATGCTAGTAGCTATTAGCGATGTATTAAAATAATTTTTGTTGTCGTTTAACTATATCTGATAGTTCCTGGAAATTTAAAAATATAAAAATTATTAATTTTAACTTTTAAACACACCTGAAAGTTGCATAAGCATTTCCAGTAAAAGGTGAGAGCACCAAATTTACAAGACTCGATATTCGACATTTTCCAGCGCCCAGAACACATTTGCAAAACGTTTGATGTCGATACAGTAACGGTGTGTATAGTGAACATTCTTTTTTAGATTCGTTCAATATATTTTTGATTAGTTCTATCATTCAATAGATTCGTTCAGTAATAAATTAGAACTACTGTATCTAAATGCAATCCTTTCTGGAGGTAGATAATGTTCCGAAAGCAAATCACTATTGTGGGGTAAATTATTTATCGATTACACTGTTTTGTAATCGAATTGATGACTGATGAAAATAAGTTATTTGTGCTATCAAAAATTTTATAAGAATTTGATATTTTTTAAACTAATAGTGATTGATTTTGCATAAGATTAAAATATGCTAATCGATAAAATAAAGACTTATTTTCAACAATGGAGCCAATGTAAATGGCGGTTTGTCAAACGTGGGGTTTGCGTTCTCCAAAGATGACGTTGTCGCCTTCCAATTTCGTTTGATTCCGTTTCCGGTAGAGATAAGCGCTATGTTGAACCTCCTAATACACAATAATTCTACATCAACAGTAAATTATTTATCAACAACCAAATTATTAATATTAAATTTTTAAATATCCAAGAACAATCAAGTATAGATAAACCATAAAAAAAATATTTTGATATTTCGTTAGTAACTACTAGCATTTTTAGAAATTTACAATGTAAATTTTTGGAGATGCTAGTAGTTACTAGCGAAATATCATAATATTTGGTTCGTTTAATCATACCTGATTGTTCCTGGATATTTAAAAATTTAAAATACAGATCAGGATGAGTATATATTTCTAATAAATAGTAAATTAATATAATTAGGTTCGTATAATCGAAGCTGTTACGATATAAATCGCAGTAGTGACATATGAGGCACAGTAGTAATAATCACAGTAGCTTCGAAGTTAATTAAATTTCTTAAATTTTACCTGTCACAAATAATTGACAAGACGTTTCAGCGCTACCGTATAAATTTTCAGCAACGCATTTATATTTCCATTGTCATCAACAGTTACTGAGAAGATCTATATCTTACATACACCGTTCATATTGCTAATCTTGTAATTTGTAGCGGAGTTATCTAAAGCCATTCTATCTTTAAACCAGTTGATTTTTGCATTGGGCACTGCACTATATGTGCAAATGAGCTTAGAGAATGATCTTGAATTAGTTTGTAAATTGTTATCCAGAATGATAGATTATTCGTCATCTAGAACGATAATTGAGTCTACTCTACGTGAGAATGTGTTGTATCGGGCATCATGGCTCATACATTCGTTAAAATATTTGCTGTATAAAGATAGACTCAGAGATCTGAGTTTATATTTCATGATCTCGTTCATTGTGCCGCTTTTGCATCTTCCGTAAATTAATTTATACTTATATTCGTCAACTTATAAAATACGATTTTCCTATTGCTGTAAAAGAAGTTTACGAATTTTATAAGTTTTTATGTACACAGATTTAATTTACAGAACTAGTGCATATATTAAATCCAAAACCTTAAATTCGATTTGACATTAATATTACTGGATTTTTAAAATATAATTTAATTTTTTAATATCCATGAATGACATCAATTTTTAATATCAAGGAACGACATCAAAAATCATTTTGATATTTCGCTAATAATTACTAGAATCTTCAGAAAATTAACATAAAAATGAAAAAAATCACTGTCTATATCATTCAGCGCTACCGTTTAAAATAAAAAATCATTTTTTAATTTCCAGGAGCTATTAAATATAGTTAAACGACAACAAAAATCATTTTGATATTTCGCTAGTAACTACTGGAATCTTCAGAAAATTAACATAAAAATGAAAAGAATCACATAAATAAAGATTCTTGTCGATTTGCACATTTATAATAATAAGATTTTCTTACTAATAACCCAAGCAGATAATAAATAATGACAACAGAAATTTAGTTATTCCATGACAGTAAGATACCATACACTTCTTCTGGTTAAGTCTCCATCACTTTTTAAGGACTCAAATCCATGGGGATCTGAGCCCCAACCAATCCAACAAGCCGCTTTCCGATTGAACTACCCGAGGTCTTTCAACCCCCCCCCCGAAGAATCCAATTGGTGCGGACTATGCTGGGTAAACGAGATACGAGGAGCTTCAGGAACCTTAGTCGTTGTTCTGGGGGACGTCCTCTTGAAAAGAAGACTAATCCCGATTTAGCCAAAGTACCCCAGAGGCGCACTTAGGTTTTCTCTTTCAAATTATCGACATTTGTTCTTTTACAAAAAATATTTCAAACTTAGATGATCTTTATCTCTGCCGAATATTAAAGCAATCATTGACATCATCTCTTATTTCGATTAAGTCCGTAAAGTTATTTGTAGTGGCTCGCATCATTCAATATCATATAATCTTTTATCTTTTTAAATTTCCAGGAACTATCAGGTATAGTTGAACGACAACAAAAATCATTTTGATATTTCGCTAGTAACTATTGAAATCTTCAAAAAATTAACATGGAAATGAAAAAAGTCACATAAATAAAGTTTCTTGCTCATTTAATATATGTATTATAATATTTCATTAGGTAATTATATATATGGCCAGTTGTTATTTTTGGTTAACTGTTCCTATTGATGACCTTTAATCTTTATTCTAAAATTTTGTATTATAATATTTCATTAGGTTTATATATATGGCCTGCTGTTATGTTTGGTTACCGAAACCTGATAATATGACTGTTCCTCTTGATGACCTTTAATCTTTATTCTAAAACATAGTATTTTATCTATTAATCGGTTAATAAAAATACTGGTAAAAATCAGAACATTCAAAAATCTGAATTACAAAATTTTAAGATTAAGATGTTTACATTTTTAACTTATATTACAATAAAATATGCTGATTTTGAATATATATTTATACCGCGCTTTTTATTTTATAGCAATTAACATGTCAAATATAATAGACTTGAAAATATCAGTTATTTAAATTATTCTTGGTAAGACATCGGATGAAAGCACTATTTCTTAGAATTTTACCTCAAATCTGATTATTAAATGCTTAAATTATTTTTTAAAAAAGTCATTTTATTCGTTAAGTATACCCGCTGTATATAATCGTCAAACGATAAAAACGGGTGTATTTTTTGATAAACACAAAAGACATGGGTGTGTATTTTATAGTCATATAATTATCTTGTCACAATATTTTATACTCGTAGAAAAAATGTAATTTATAAGAATCATATTACTAATGACAGATTAAGAAGTAGCCGTGAACAGTTTTGTTAAGAGTTTAAAAATAAAGCCTAATGAACATAATATGCAAAAGTTAAGCAGATCAAATGCTGAGTTAGTTATTATATATTACTAAAAATTTCGCCGCGTTACGGCTCCGTCAGTGGTTCATCTGAAACATGGAACACATATTAACATCGTCACAAATACATTAACTACTAATAACATATTTAATATTTATCATTGCATCGAATCAACCCAGCCCACCGCCTTGTCTTTATTGTTGAGGCTATTGTCGCTATCTGCACCCGATATTAAGATTTCCTTCATTAGTTTTCGTGACACAACGTTATCTGCTCGGTAGAGTATCTTCGCGCTTCACTTTGGTTGCTCATTTGGATGTTGTTGTGAATAATGGCGGCGCATGATCTGATTAACATTTGCATATTAATAACATGAAGCTGAGAGATAAGCGGACATTTAATTCTAACGAACATAGGTTAATTAAGTTTTATTTCAACGAAAATAAAATTAAGAAAATGATAATTGTTTATTAAACGTTTTATTCTAATAATAGAATCCCATATAATTATTATAATTAATAATTAATAATCAGCCTTGGTGGAGTTGGAATAATAGATCCAACTTATATTCACGACATCGAATTCGTTGAATGTTCTCCCTTTAACAAAAGAAAATCAACATCTCTCAGCAAACGAATTCAGGGACGCGATGTGCACTCAATATGGTTGGAACCCGGCAGACTTGTTAGGACGTGTCTGTGTTTGTGGGACACGGATTACGCTCAGTCACGCTCTCTCGTGCAAGCGAGGAGGTCTCCCGATAATTCGCCACAACGCAATCAGAGACCTTTTGCTGCCGAACTAGCAGACGTATGCCATGGAATCGAAATCGAGCCTCTACTAAAACCAATTACCTCACAGACAATTTTCGAACACAGTAAAACTTGTCGTGACAGCGAGGTGAGATTGCATGCTCAATCTTACTCGCATTTGCCCGCTTCGGCATTCCAAAACCACGAACATCGCAAACGAGCCAAGTATGAGGAACACACGACCATAATCGAACACAGCAACTTCCAACCCCTGATTTTCGCGTGTACAGGTGGTGCGTCTCCGGCCGCCAGTCATGTGATCAAAAGAATCGGAACACTAAAAGCAGAACGAGGTCGTCGGACATATAGCGAGGATATCCGCAAAATGAGGACAAAAATCGCATTTGAACTAGCCAGAGCCGCGTCTGCTTGCATTAGGGCACCACGCTCTACTAGAGGTAGCCCTATTCGATGCGAGAGATTGCAGTGATAAGTCGCAAGAAGGTTTATGACTTTGTTGTGATTTTATTTTGGTTTTATTGGGCATAGCTCTGCGTGGCGGATTAAGTCTTTATCAAGAAAAAATATTATAATTAATAATATATAGTTAAAATATAATTTTAATTTAAATTATAATTATTATCCCATTTAATTATTTTAATAATAGAATAACATAATACGGAATAAAAATAATAATATAAGTTTTTGATAAAATATAATAAAATAGAAAATAAAAAATAGAAAATAATATTTTGTATTTACCGAATAATATTAAGTATTTAATGAGTTAATAAATTGTTATAATCATTCGTATTTTGATCATGATATTTTGATCAAATATTAGGGTTACATCGTATCACAAATTTGAACAGGTTTGCAGCAAATTTGGACTTTTTTCCAATTATAAACTTCCTTATCCACTATTGTTTGTTAAATTGAATGATATGAATAAAGAAGAACAATTATATATTTGGCGTACAATGAATAATTAATTAATCTAATTAATTAAAATATGCGTTGTTGTGACATTATTTATTCCCTACACTGGCATGCTATTTATCACGTTTTTGGTAAAAAAAATATTGCAAATGCATTTAAGGAAGATGACACGAATGATATTCTCACCCAATTAAACTTAGCTAAACTCAAAAGTTCGATTCTATTATTTTATAGCAAATTCTTAGTGTTCAAGTAATTCCGAATTACAAACCGCGTGAATTCCTCGAAAGTTAAATATTAACTTTAGATTTATTTTATGTCAAGGTTATATCACTGAAACGCGACTACAAATGCTAGCTGATTACCATGAAGGTTCTTTTTCGATTAGCTAAATATATTTTTTATTTAATAAATATTTATTTACCTAAATAAATTTAGCTAAATTTATTAAATTTAGCTACTGAATTTTTCAACTAAAATCGTTTATTTACTTTTATATTTTTGATTATTTAGTCGTATTCGCATAGAAGATGGGGGACAAACATGATTTCTATAATTTGTGTTACATATTTTTATATCAAATCGTTTAGATTGTTAATGTGTTTATTTCTTTAATAGCTAAAATAAATTGTTTGGCCTGCTACAAATGATATAAACCTTTCCTTAAAGTAATTCAAAGGCATTTTAAATGTTTGTACCAAATTTATTTACTTGTATTTTCTATTTATATGCAGACATGATCAAGGAGGACAAAACATTTCTACATAGATCTTAAAGTTGTCGATAATTACATTTAAGCGCCCGTAAAGCTTTTTGCTATAAAATCAAATAATAATATAAATAATTTTATAAATAATATTAAAGATGCTCATTGTCCCAAAAGTTGAATGAAAAACAGGTAATTAAAATTTTATTTTCAGCAAAATCAAAAAGGTGTATTTTTGCTTTTATTTTGTTCTTTGAACTAACCGGTGTGTAGCTGTTCTCTCCTGAATTGGTATAAAAATACACAAGTTTAACAGCTACTGATACAATTCTTGATTATGAACGAAGTTGTGTTTGAGAATTTGAATACACCTTTTTTGATTTTGCTAAAATAAAATTTGGTTATACAGTGAAATACAATCATATTTTATATATCGCACGCAGCTCAACGAAAAAATTAAAAATAATCAAGTCTTTAATAATCAATAATGTTCAAGTCTTTTCGGACATGTGAAAGCGTAAAATAAAAATAAAATAAATTATCTCTTAATTATTACATATTTGACCTTACACTGTGATATGCATTCAAAATTTTCAGTGTTCTTAGTTCAAGATAATTTTACATTTGATCACAACATTTTATTAATTTGTGGATCATAGCATCTACTTTATTTCAAGGATTGCTAATTACACAAATTTAATTTAAAACATATTTTAATTCCCTTTAGATAGAGCTTAATTTAAATCAAATTATTTTTTAATAAACCTCTTACCTAAAAAATTAGCAATGCGTTTGCAAATATTCAAAGTTGATTTTGATCTTAACAACACCATTAGCAAGCCATACGATTCGCAAAATGTTTGTGAACTTGAAATCTTTTTCTATTGTAAATATTTGATTTTGATGATCCATTTTTCTTTATTGAATTTTGGAATTAAAATAAAAAAAAACTTTTAATTTTTAATATTTCGCTAATTTCTATTTGCATCATAAGAAAAAATACTATTTTTCTTTTTTTTTATTTTTTCAATTCTTTTCTATTTGTCGGATGCATATTTATTAGATAAGTATTATAATCTGTAAATATTTTTATTAGACGATCTAAACCAATAATCTACTGACCTAAGTTGTTTAATTACGCCAGTACTTAAAAAATTTCATTTCAAGGGCTCGTTAAGCAGCCGTTCTTTTAAATTAAATGAACTAAGTTAATAAAATAAGTTATGATACAACCACACAAGAAGATAAATGTTTCTGTAGATACTTCTCGAAAATAAGAAGTAAATAAAAACAAAAATACTGTTTTATTTTGATTTTACTAAAATAGAATTTTGATTGTCCAGCTATGTTCCATTCAATTTTTGGGACAATATGCATCTTTAATAATATTTATATAATATTAAAATTTTATTATTTTATTTTTTTTAAATTTTTGATATTATTTATATAATTGGTGTCGTTAATATTTGATTTTATAGCAAAAATTTTTACGGTCGCTTACTCTTTAGCGCCTGTAAATTGGAAAAAGCGCCCTCAACGGGCGCTTTACGACGTAATTTTACGTCGCCGAGACAATTTTCTATAATTTTACCTTAGCTTTCATACAAAGAGCTATCGGCAATATCGCCGATCATGCTTGAGTCTTTCATTAAGATGGTATTAAATCAGCAAAATTAATCTTGCCGAAATAATCAAACCTAGGGGGAATTATGTTAAATTGATATATCAATAACTTTTAGTTTTTGAAACAAAATCCATACTACCGAAGTGATTTCTATATTTGAAAATAGCTATATTTTCAAACACGAAATATATACAGAAATATATAGTTTTATTTTCTATAAATATATTTGATATATTTCAAAATCGTTAAACTTACCACATTCTAGATAACGTTAGATTAATAAAAAAATACTTATATTCTATACGCTGCATCTTGTAGTATTAGTAGTGCAGTATATTATATGTACAACGGAAAATTAAAGACGGGAATGTTGTACGACATGCATACATCATTTTGTCAATTCTCTGGTCTATTTGAAGGTTTGAAACAGCAAACACCCTTTATATTCAACAACGTTATTATTTATAACACAATTTCAACAATTCACCTGTAAAGATAGCAAACTAGTTTGTGTTGCCTACTGAATTATTTTGTATGATAATATACACACGGTTGAAACGATAGAGCGTAGCGATATAACCAATGAGATATGAATAATAAAATCAGATAAGCTACACTAGTCTACGTATTTAAAAAAATTATAAATTATAAATATTACGAAATTGGATTTAAATAATTAAATAATTAATAATTAATAATTATAAATAATTAATAATTGTTACCTAATATTTATAATTTAAATTAACAACATTTACACACCCATTTTTTGTATGTGTATCATAAAAATTGATAAAAATTGCTACAAATAATTAAACATTTTTATATTATTGTTAATAATATAAAAATCGCTATAAATAATTAATCATTTTTATATTATTGTTAATAATATTATTTTAATAATTGTTATATGAGACTTTATATAATTTGTATCAAGTTAAAATTTAAAATGAAAGTCAATTTTTATGAATTAACTAATAAATAACAGACGATGTATCATAATAAGGATTAAAGGCCAACAGGAGGAACTACTATGCTATCTGATTTCGTCACCTATTCCTAGACACAACATAACAGCATGGTCTAATAAGTGCTAATGACGTATATTTTCCGATCATATTTGATTATCTAGTGTACTTTATTCTAATACAAAGCATATTGTTTATCCGTAAATTTATTTTTGATATTGTGTTAATAATTACAATTATATTGTACAAGAAAATGAGTGATTTCCGTGGGCATGTTTTTTTTGTTTGTATGATGTGGTAGCCACGAAGGAATCGACAAAACGATACCAGGTACGGGTTCGTCATTATTTTGACTCATTAGTGCAAGATACCTCCCTCTACTGGATGCAGAGGAGGACCGGCAGACGGCACGAGTATGTCAAAAAGTACATAGAGCTAGAAAATTTCTAGCAAACTAGGTACATGCTTCACCAAAAGGATCATTAGCTAAGAGCGCTAGGATTAGCAAGTGCTGGATGGTCCTCTTCTGCATCCACTGCTGGATTGTCCGCCTCTGCATCCACTGCTGGATGAAGAGGAGGACCGGCAGACGGCACGAGCATGGCAAAAAGTACATAGAGCTTGACTCAATATTTCAGCTCGACACCTCTGAATGCATATTAACAACTGATACAAGCAATTCGCTTAATCGAATTAACCATAGAAATGCACTTACTTGTATGATAAATATATGTCCTGTGTTATCAACCGCATTGTACAATACGTATTGTAAGATCCGAAACTCTATGTAGAAGACGGTGTTTTATTTTCTGAAGAAAGGTTCACTCAAGGTGACCCCCTATCTATGATTGCGTTTGCAGCCGCTTCGATTCCATTAATCAAAAACATTAATTCTCGTTTGCCAATAACGTTTCAAAGTTAATATGCAGATGAGGTAACTTTTATCGGTACAGTTTCTTAATAAGTCGAATTCGGGTCTTGTTTGGGACAAGAAACTGTTTTATTTTTTTTATTTTACAATATACTATGTGATGATACGCGTTTAATCTAGAAATATTATTGGAGAAATCAGTTAAAGGAATAAAAAATTGATTTTAATTTTTTTTTAAATTAAATAATTTCACTCATATACACAAATACAGCTTGACATTTTTAGGTTTAGATAATATTATTATGTTAATAATTTCAAAAAACCAAATTGTTCTGAAGAGTATAATCGTTTTTTTTATTATTTGAATTCAAAAATTTTTGCAAAATAGTAATTTAGTTTTTAATTTACGACAAATTGTCATATTATTGAAAATTAAAAAGAAATATGAATATGAGCGCTCAAACAGAAGCCACTAGTGAGTTTCATTCAATAAGGGAAGTCAAATCTGACGAATTTTCATTTATGTAAAACAGCTGCAAAATCAATCTAACATTTTTCGTAGTTTATTTTTAGCCGATTATAATTTCTTACGGTTATATTTTGAAATTCCAAGAGTGATTACTCATACACTCGGATTCTCATGATATATGATATGGGAAGCAAGTGTTTTGTCTACAAAGGATTAAACAAATATTTAACATAATTTTCCAAATGTTTTTATTTGACCAGCGATTGATAAATTGATAAATTTGATAAACGATTATCTCATAATAAGTGGAATTTAAATGACATTTTGATGATTGTCATTCGTTATACATTTTTGACATCCTTCAAAAATTGCGGCATTTCAGACCCTTTTCAGTGGCAAGTTATATCGATGAAACTTAAATTTTATAAATTTATAGGAATGAAGAAAATAATGAAAATATTTGAATATTCAAAATATTCAAATATTAAAGAGCTCATGTTATCATATCGAGGAAAGATGAAGGCGAGAACCATCGAAATATTGTTAATTTTTGGAATAAAACTACGTCCATTTCTATAAATTTAGTAAACTGTGAAGACAAATGTATATTTTTAAAATAAAATCAAATTTTTATCAAATCTTAGCATGTATTTGGCTTCGCCTCTGTGGTCGGTCGAGAAATAGAGGCCGAAATATGATAACATAGCAGTTCTTCCTGATAACCTATAATCCTTATTATGATATAAAGTGTTATTCATCAGTCAATTCATAAAAATTGATTTTTATTTTAAACTTCAATTCTAAATCTTAACTTGATAATAATTATATACAAGCTTGTATAACAATTATTAATTATTTATAATTATTTATAATGTAATTATTTGAATTTTATTTAAAATTATATTTAATAAATAAATAAATTTAAATATAATAAATTTTTGTGGATGGATAATAAATAATATACTTTGTATTAGAATAAGATTTACTAGATAATCAAATTTTATTAGAGGAAATACGTCATTAGCATGTATTTGGCCCGCTGCTTTGTTGGGTAGAGGAGTTAGGGGCCGAAACCTGATAACATAGCAGTTCCTCCTGATGACCTCTAATTCTTATTCTGATACAACGTCTGTTATTTATTAGTCAATTCATAAAAATGACGTTTATTTTAAATTTCAGTTTAAAAAATCCTTTATTTAATTATTAATCATTTAATTATTTATTTTATATATCATTATTTTTTATTTATAAATAATACAAAATATGTAGACACAATTAGCTAATTTATTAACTACTTGACATTTAAGTTTTTAAATAATAATTTTATATTTGTACTAAAAACTTGGTTACAAAGGCTAAATCCGTTTCAATTACACACACTTCATGGTCAAGTTTTTCTGATGGATTAAGTTCAATACTAAAATTCATACCTTGTTCTTGGTTGTTTTCATTTAATCTCTATTGCTTTGCCGTATCAAATTGGTATGTACTTGTACCAATCAATCATGCTAACAAGATAAACGTTTACTCAAAAGCGTAACTTCGATGGTTCATAGCAGCTTTTATAGCTGTCAAATAACAGCTAATTGTGTAATTTGTAAAGTTGTCATGCGTTAATAATCTTTCTAGGAATTCATATCAGCAGCAGACTTCTGGATCAAAAAAGTTAGTTCACTTTTGAAAGCAGATGTTATATATTAAAGAAACTATATTACGGATTTGTGTTATTTTTGATAAGGTGATATTAGCTGCAACATTGCCTCGCATGCTAAGCTAACATATTTAGAATAAATCAGTCGATTAATACACAACTGTTATAAATGAGCAGGTGTTTTCATGTAGAGTAATTTCCATTGCTAAATTACTAGTAATATACGGGGTGAATGCGAGAAACTCGCAGTAAATAATTGAAATTATATTGGTAAATATAAAATTTACTTTAATACATTTTTTTGCGTGATGTACGTTAAATGTAAGGGGTTTTAAAATTATTTAGTCTTGTGATTGAGATGACAATTTAGATATAGCAATACATTATAAAGTATTTAGAGATTTGAATCCCAAATACTAGATTTTTTTGCTCCCAGTTCCAGTTTTTGTCAGACAATAGTCAAAACATAAATGTTCATCTTTATATGTTGTCTACAAATATCTCTGTTGTTGTAAAAGTGTAGAAGAAAAAATATTAGGAAATGACAATTTTGACTATAAAATAACGAATTATTACAATTTTTTAAAATAATAATTATCAATTAAGGTTAATGATTATCATCAACTACAGGTGACGCTCTATTAATCATAAAGAACTTTGATGTTCTTTAGAATATTAATCAGACATTTTTTGAATATTAATAAGAAAGAATCAGAAAGAATTAATCAGATTAAATTTTGCTAAAACTATATTTAACGACACAAACAGAAAAGTGTATACCTACATGATTTTTTACAAACGTCGTTGGGAAGCTTAATCTGGAGTGCCTACCAGAGACGCTAGCCCCCCAATGGGCGTTTCAACCTGTCTACTTATCACTACAGATTGGTAACATCAGTGTGACTCTAAATCTACACAATTTCGACGATTATTTATCCTCAGTAAACCTCTGAACGGAATTCGATAAGTGCACGCTCCTCCACTTGTTGTTAAGTCTTGCATCTGACACTAAAATTTAAAAGTGGCTTCACAGGACAGCACGTGTGCTATCGCTTATTCCGTAACCTAAACCGATATGTCGGAGCAAGCATTACATGCTTGTTGAAGATTGAAAGTCTTAATTGAACATTGAGACTTTTAATTTATCCGAATTTAACTTTTTTAAATATTAATACATATATTATATTATAATATAATATATTATATTATATACAATATATATTAATACATTAATATATATTATAATTATAACAGCTTGATATTTTTATAGTTTAATATTTATAGTTTAAAGCAAAATAATTGTTTTTATTGGACATATTTTAGTCACGTGAGTATTTTATTACACAAAACGAGGAAATCAAACCATTTTTCATTAATCTTGTTATTTAAGAGATAAGAGATAATATAATTAAATATATTATATTAATATAATATATAATGAAATATTTATATTATATATTATCTTGCTAAAGCGCGAGAAAAGCTCTAACGCTGATGCTAGAATCAAGTTACTTCACATAAAAATTGTGCACATCAATATACAGTAATTGGTGACGCTCAATTAATCTTAAAGAATTAATTAAGACATAATTGATACATGAAATGTAAACATCCATTTAATTAGATTAATTTAATCTAATTAATTCATCCATTTAATTGAATTAGAATTAGATAGTTTTAAAGGAACGAATGATCATCAGTAAACTTATGAAAGAAATTCGCTCAGCGCCCGCTTCTCCAATATTTAGAAAGTGTTCTAAATAAAACACTTGACTTCACAATAAAAAGGCGTAAAGTACATAGATGTAATGATATAAATTATGGATGTGAGGATCGGGTGTCTTATCCCCGAGATAAGATAATATTATTTTATATTTATGTGGCATTATTTTTAATTTATAAAAAATAAGTTGAACTGACTCAGTTAACTGATTTAATTATTAGGGTGGTTTAAATAAAAATAAATTTTATTTTTGCTATAAAATATTAACCTTTAGTTTGAGTAAATTGATTTACTCAGAGTACATAGAAGTACTCAAGTGTATTGTCTGAGTACATAGAATCTGCTTAACAATCTTACGAATTGCATATTTCAAGTAAAATCAGCTAACTGAGTCTACGTATTGTTATATAATTATAAAATAAACAAAACATAATAATGCTAAATCAAAATTTAATAATTAAATAATAAAATTAATAATTGTTTTTAGATTTTCTATAATTTAAATCAAGTTAAAAAATGAAATTTAAAATAAACGTCATTTTTATGAATTGACTAATAAATAACAGACGTTGTATCAGAATAAGAATTAGAGGTCATCAGGAGGAACTGCTATGCTATCAGGTTTCGGCCCCTAACTCCTCTACCCAACATAGCAGCGGGGCCAAATACATGCTAATGATGTATTTCCTCTGAAATAACTATCTAGTATCTTATTCTAATACAAAGTATATTATTTATTATCCATCCATAAAAATTTGCCACTTAAGAGTTTAAATTTATTCTTTATATTATTGTGTTGATTTATATATTTTACTATTTTCTGCTTGATGTTATTTTTATAGTAACCTAGTTTAAAATATGTATCTATTAAATTATTTAAATGATTTTGAAGAAAGCCAATATCATTACATATTGTTGCAATTCTTAAAATTTCATTATTTAATGTATTATATTTTATATTATATGGTATGCATGAATGCTCATGCAAAAATACGTTTCTTGTAAATTTAAATATGTCATCTTTACGATATAAATTAATAGTAGTTTTAGTTAATGTTAATTTAATGTTCATATCAAGATATACACCTTCTTTATCATTAATATTGGTTTTGTTAAGAATAAGGCTTTCTGGATAAATTTGTTCACTAATTGAATAAAAATTATTAGAATTAAATACACATATATCATCAATGTATCGAAACATATATTTCATATATTTATATTGTTTAGATTTAGTTTTTACACAGTTATGAACAAATTCATATTCTATAAAGCTTAAAAACAAGTCAGCTATAATTGGGCTACTATTAACACCCATTGGAACACATTTTACTTGTCTAAATATAGATGTCCCTACTTTTAAATAATTTTGATTTATCAAAATATTTAAGGATTCTATTAATTCAATTTTATCCATATATTTATATTTATTTGATGATTTAATTTTTGTTAGATAGGCGTTATAATTATTATAACATATATATGTATATCTTTTTCCGAATATAAGGTTAATTAATTTTACTAACGCTTATTTAATATCTACTAAATCTAGATTTGTATAAAGCGTACTAAAATCGTATGTATTTATATTTTGAAAATTTATTCCTTTTGTCTGTTCTAAAAATTCTTTTGTAGAATTAATACTGAAATAGTGTTTTATACCAGTATTAATTTCGATTACCTTGCAATATTTTTTAAAATGTGCTTTAATTACTTTAAGTATTTTATTCATATAGACAGAAAGTGGTTTTAATGTACATTTAAACGCACTACATATGAACCTAGGTTTTATTGGATTTTTATGTAATTTTGGATTCCAATATAATATAGGTATAGTTTTATTATCTAATTCAACCTTTATACCCTTTTTATCCATTATAGAACAGTGACTTGTAATAATTGTTTCTAAACTCAACTCACTACGTTCATATGTTGGATTTACATTTAAATCATTAGAATTAACCTCTTTCATTAGTATAAGATAAAAAAGCTTTTTGCATATGAAGACAAAGTTATTACTAGCTTTATCAATAGTTGTTATTAAATAGTTATCCTTTAATTTAGTAAGTTCTTTATACATATCTTTATTAATTTTATCTTTCCTTTTATAATTGTTTGTTATTTTCATTTTATTTTTAATTTTATCAAATATATAATCTTTCCAAATTTTTATCTTAGATATATTCGAGCTTTCACTATTAATCAGCTTACTAAAGTAATCGTTTAAGTTATTATATAACGAACTGTAAATTTTATTTTTGTCGTTGTTATTATTTAATCTATATTTATACCCTTTTGATAGCAGCTTTCTTAATTCACAATTTTCAATTAATTCTAGATTATGGGTACATATATATTCATTTATTTTATCAAAACTAAGACTTTTACAATTGCATTCTGTTTTCCATTATGTTTCTAATATTATCGTTACATATTGATTTTAATTCTTTATTATAATTACAAATTTTTCGTCCTAATGGTGGTAGGAGTTTATACCTTATTTTAGGAATATATTTACTTAAATCTGACCCTATTATTTCTTTACTTTTAGAATTATTTAAAAGTCCGGCTATATTAATGTTATCTATACATTTATTAATGAAGTTTATGGTTAATGTATATTTTCTATTGTTATTATTAACATTTATTGTACGATTTTAGTATTTTGTATTACAATAACTGTCTATTATACAACTAAGCATATCATAGTCGTTAATTAATTTTTGATTTATTAAACATATGATATCTTTAGAAAAACTTCTTATATTTACATAAAGATCTTTTAGCTTATTATCACTTAAAAGTTGTTTTAATATTTCTAATTGTTCATTTATATACATATCTTTTTTAATATTTTTAACTCTATTTTTCCTATTCCTTTTATCACCATGACTTCTTGGTTTGCGTTTAACCGGATTATTATAATATAGTTGTTTATTATGTATTATACTACTTCTGCCAATTCCTTGTACCACGTCATTCAATCCTAATGGGTACATGGAATTAAGCGTTTTAATCCAAAAATCTTCTTTTTCTAATAGTTTTTGATTTAATATTGAAATGTTTTCTTCGATAATATGTTCTAAAATAAATAATTTACAGTTTTTAATATCATGTCCTATTAATCTCATATGTTTATGAAATATAGTTTGACTATTATGCTGTATATTATATATGTGTTGCCTAAACCTAGTTTTTAACATTTGATGTTTTTCCTATATATTGCAATCCACATGTACATTGTATAAGATACACTACACCTGCGGTATTGCAGTTACAATTATTATTAATATTTAATGAAAAACATTTGTTTGTCGTATTACTTACGATACAATTATTATTATTTATAACATCACAAACTATACATTTTTTCTGTTACATTTAAAAGATCTAAAATTGAAATCATTAGTACTTACGTATTTTTCCAATATTGTTGAGTACATGTAACTTTTAAGTCATGATTTTTAACGTTGCTTTTTCGGTGTCGCCACCTAGTTTAGTTGACTCAGACTAAACTTACAACGGGATAAGTTGTAAGAGTAGCTAATATTGACTTTTAGTAGCTAATAATAGAGTAGCTAATATTGTCTTTTGCCTTACTCGTGTACAAGGCCTTACTCGTGTACAAGATTAGCGAAAAAGCGAAACCCAATTAAAGCGAATGGGTAGTTTATAGGAGGAACTTTTGTGTTCTAACAGGTGAAATTTCTGTCCTCAAATATCTTAATCACTGCATGTTTAATTAAATATCACCTTTGGACCGTTCGCTGTACTAATTCGCTAACTAACTATCAGTTGAAGAATGTCTATATTTATGCGACAGAAACCTGATTTATTTGTCGCTAACACTTGAACTTGTCGCTATATATACTAATGGATATATCACAACGGTCACTATCACATGAACGATACACTACAACTTAGGCAGCCTATCATCATTTTGAAAAATGATTTACATATAATTTGCTTCAACATTTTACCTACCGTTTTTAAGAAAATGATCCCAATTTTTGAAAATATAGGAGAAAATAAATAATATTTTGCTAACTTTTTTAAATTATTCCTGATTTGTTTTAAATATTCTATAAAAAGCAATAACAAATAAAATATAACAAATATAATATAGATTGAATATAATAATAAAATAATATAATAATAAAAATCTAATAGAATTACTTTACTATATGATATTTAAGGCTAATTATATTTCTACAAAATACCATTAAATTTATCCATACGAAAAAACCGATACGAGGCATTCTATATAAAATAAATCATGCATTGAAATCGTCTTGTTGGTAGTCGGTTGAATTTAATTTTGTTGAGATATTTCCGGACCTCTTCGACTAACTTGTATTTTAGCTGGTTACATAATAGCTGAAACTATTATGTAGCCAGCTAAAATGCAAGTTAGTCAAAGAGGTAAGGAAATATCTCAACAAAATGAAATAAATCCACTGCTTGATTTAATCCAGCATTGAATTAATAAATCCACTTTTAATTTTATAGATAATTGTAGAGAAATTAAAGTTTTCTAGATAATTTTCTTACCAAAGTTCATAGCTTAATTTCAAATTTAACTCTAAAGAATTACTAAAATTATTAATTATTATTTGATTTCACAAAAATTCATAAACTTGAAGTTTAATAAAGTTTATTTTAGTCTGTGTGACTTAATAAACTTTACGTGATAAAGTTTATAAAACATATGAGATTATAAACTTAAGTGTGATAAATTTAATGTTAAAGAACACTATCTTAATAATTAAGCAAAATCAAGAATTTAAGCATTAGGAAATGTCTACAAAGTGATATATATATATATATATATATATATATATATATATATATATATATATATATATGTCTAGAAGATTCGTTGATAGACCGCTGTCCTGGATTCCTCGAATAGAATTCAGCCATAAATATTCTGAACAAATTGATAGACAGGACAAAAAACGTTGCAGATTGTTGACGTTTCGCCTTACGGCTTTTTCAAATTGTAATTTGCTAGAACACTTATAAATTTTCTAGAGAATATTTTATTTCTAGCAAATTTATAAGTGTTCTAGCAAATTACAATTTGAAAAAGCCGTAAGGCAAAACGTCAACAATCTGCAACGTCTTTTGTCCTGTCTATCAATTTGTTCAGAATATATTATATTTACAGTTATTATGTACATATATTATATATACAGTTATTATATATACAGTTATTTAGCAGAACACATAGATTTACAATCAATCGTAGCCAATTATGGCTCCTGGACCACAGTTACAAGCGATTTTTCGCACTATCAATATATATATATATAACGAATAGTTGCTAGGTCACACGAGGTGACTTTCGCATTGAAAACCAGCTACAGAATCCTTCCTTCATGATATCCAATTCCATACACCCTGACTACTAACGGCGCCATTGCCACAACCGTTTTCGTTTCGCCCGCTTTTTGCCACATGTTGGTAGCCCCGGGCTCGTCAGAAGGCTGACTACCAACTCTTCGCCTTTTGAAATTTGACTTATCCGAGATTCGAGCAGTCGCTCTGAATCCTACAGAATTCCATACACCCTAAGGGTGTATGGAATTGGATATCATGAAGGAAGGATTCTGTAGCTGGTTTCCAATGCGAAAGTCACCTCGTGTGACCTAGCAACTATTCGTTACATAAATAAGAATCCATCAAAGGATCACCAGTCCCGATTCCAATCGATCTTCATGATCTCAAACGGTAAAATCTATAATAAGCATGCCAGAGAAGCATCTCGGACAATGCAGTTTCTGGATATCATGATGGAAGGTTTCATATACTGTGTGAAATCTGGTAATCCTGGATTCGTAGCCTAGCAGTCAAGAGCGCAAGCCAAGTACGGAGAGCAACAGCTCGAATCTTGGATAAGTCAAATTTCAAAAGGCGAAGAGTTGGTAGTCAGCCTTCTGACGAGCCCGGGGCTACCAACATGTGGCGAAAAGCGGGCGAAACGAAAACGGTTGTGGCAATGGCGCCGTTAGTAGTCAGGGTGTATGGAATTGGATATCATGAAGGAAGGATTCTGTAGCTGGTTTTCAACGCGAAAGTCACCTCGTGTGACCTAGCAACTATTCGTTACATAAATAAGAATCCATCAAAGGATCACCAGTCCCGATTCCAATCGATCTTCATGATCTCATACGGATAAAATCTATAATAAGCATGCCAGAGAGCATCTCGGACAATGCAGTTTCTTGATATCATGATGGAAGGTTTCATATACTGTGTGAAATCTGGATAATCCTGGATTCGTAGCCTAGCAGTCAAGAGCGCAAGCCAAGTACGGAGAGCGACAGCTCGAATCTCGGATAAGTCAAATTTCAAAAGGCGAAGAGTTGGTAGTCAGCCTTCTGACGAGCCCGGGGCTACCAACATGTGGCAAAAAGCGGGCGAAACGAAAACGGTTGTGGCAATGGCGCCGTTAGTAGTCAGGGTGTATGGAATTGGATATCATGAAGAAAGGATTCTGTAGCTGGTTTCCAATGCGAAAGTCACCTCGTGTGACCTAGCAACTATTCGTTACATAAATAAGAATCCATCAAAGGATCACCAGTCCCGATTCCAATCGATCTTCATGATCTCAAACGGTAATATATATATATATATATATATATATATATATATATATATATATATATATATATATATATATATATATATATATATGGTGACTGAAAGTCGTGAATCGAAGTCCAGTCTATCAAGCAACACCATTTAGTATAAATGCCGAATTTCGTAAGAAATCCTGGACCGTTGTCTACTCAGCACATCCGTGCACTACTATTATACCTGCCGTATCCATTTAGGATCCAACGAGTGCAGCGACAATTCAGCAACAACTTCTGCCTAGTGTTTAAGGATGGTCCGCACAGCAATTCGATCTGGTTAAGAGCGTGAGCCTCAGACAATTAAGCAAAGTGTCGGAAACGCCTTTATTCACAATGTCACACAGGCAACCGAAACGACCAGTGTGTACCTCATTCTACTATTGAGTGTTGCCGGGTACTCATCATTTCGATGCTGAAGTGGTCGTCTAGAAGTGACATGGTGACTGAAAGTCGTGAATCGAAGTCCAGTCTATCAAGCAACACCATTTAGTATATATATACTAAATGGTGTTGCTTGATAGACTGGACTTCGATTTACGACTTTCAATCACGGTATCACTTCTAGTCGACCAATGAGTACCCGGCAACACTCATCAGTAGAATGAAGTACTCACTGGCCGTTTTGGTTGCCTGTGTGACATTGTGAATAAAGGCGTTTCCGACTATATAAATTGTAATATTACAATATTGTAATATATAATATAGATAGGTGTAATAGACAGTCCTGGAGTGATAAGGAAGTCTGCTCTGAATGTAATCGAACTTCGGTTTTTGGCAAAATCTACGATTATGAAACTGAAGCTTTTTAGCTCCCGGAGCACAGTGTTACACATTCTACGATTAAATTATAAAAACGTATCCGATAGAGGGATCCTGTGAGAAAGCAAGCAGCGACAGCAATTAAAATTCCTGCCGAATAAAATTAGGATGATCCGGAAAGCACGTTGTTAGTTTAAAGAGGCTATGCCCATGCTACTACGTTAGCAAATTCTCGGAGATGCCTTTTAAATATATCATAAGGCAGCCGAGACGACTGATGGTAGTTCACCCTACTGATGAGTGCTGCCGGCTACCATCAGCTCGTCTAGGAGTGATAAGGAAGTCTGCTCTGCATGTAATCGAACTCCGGTTTTTGCAAAAATATACGATTATGAAACTGAAGCTTTTTAGCTCCCGGAGCACAGTGTTACATATTCTACGATTAAATTATAAAAACGTATCCGATAGAGGGATCCTGTTAGAAAGCAAGCAGCAACAGCAATTAAAATTCCTGTCGAATAAAATTAGGATGATCCGGAAAGCACGTTGTTAGTTTAAAGAGGCTATGCCCATACTACTCCGTTAGCAAATTCTCGGAGATGCCTTTTAAATATATCACAAGGCAGCCGAAACGACTGATGGTAGTTCACCCTACTGATGAGTGCTGCCGGCTACCATCAGCTCGTCTAGTAGTGATAAGGAAGTCTGCTCTGCATGTAATCGAACTCCGGTTTTCGGCAAATTCTACGATTATGAAACTGAAGCTTTTTAGCTCCCGGAGCACAGTGTTACACATTCTACGATTAAATAATAAAAACGTATCCGATAGAGGGATCCTGTGAGAAAGCAAGCAGCGACAGCAATTAAAATTCCTGCCGAATAAAATTAGGATGATCTGGAAAGCACGTTGTTAGTTTAAAGAGGCTATGTCCATACTACTCCGTTAGCAAATTCTCGGAGATGCCTTTTAAATATATCACAAGGCAGCCGAAACGACTGATGGTAGTTCACCCTACTGATGAGTGCTGCCGGCTACCATCAGCTTGTCTAGGAGTGATAAGGAAGTCTGCTCTACTTGTAATCGAACTCCGGTTTTTGGCAACATCTACGATTATGAAACTGAAGCTTTTTAGCTCCCGGAGCACAGTGTTACACATTCTACGATTAAATTATAAAAACGTATCCGATAGAGGGATCCTG
>WNNJ02003036.1:0-18775 GCA_012934845.2 Pomphorhynchus laevis
TTCGTGCTGCGAAAAAAACAAGCGGGGGCGCTGGACCGTCTGGATTGGATGCCCTCTTTTGGAAACGGATGTTAACATGCTTCTCCAATCATTCATCTCGGCTTGCACAGGCAATCGCTGACTTTGCAATCTCTCTAGCCACCCGAAAATGGCGATCAGAATGTCTGGACCCCTTCAGAGCAAGTAGACTCATTGCTTTATCGAAAAAATCAGGTGGCATAAGGCCTATTGGTATTGGGGATGTTGCACGTAGAATTATATGTAAAGCTATTCTCGCATCAATCAAAGATGATATTCAAGATTCAGCCGGAATCGAACAACTTTGTGCCTCTCAACGTAGTGGATTGGAATTCGCAATTCATTCACTCAGAGAATCATTCCATGCGGACGCCAAATGTGGCTTGCTTGCAGTAGACGCGACAAATGCGTTCAATTCAGTAAATCGTGCTTTAATGCTCCAAAATGTCAAATTCACGTGTCCAGCTCTCGCACAGATAATCGAAAATGTATATTCAGCCGATACTGAGCTTGTTTTAGGTGGTGCATCAATTTATTCCCATGAAGGTGTCACGCAGGGTGACCCATTAGCCATGGCCGCATTTGCAATGGCTACTCTTCCTATGATACATTTAATAAGTCATCGTTTTCCAGCAGTCGTTCAACGATGGTATGCGGATGACGCTAACTTCGTCGGGTCGCCTGAGGATTTATTAAGAGTTTGGAAATTTTTGAAGGAAATTGGGCCACTTTATGGATATAATGTGAACCCTAGTAAGACTAAATTGCTACTGCATGAATCCAGTATGATAGATTACCCAGACTTTAATGAAGTACACTGTAATACGAATGGAATAGAAGTGCTAGGGTCACCAATCGGTACTCAAACTTATTTGGAAGATTTTGTGGATCAAAAAGTTCGTGATTGGTCAGTACTGATCGAACGTTTGGGTTTAATTGCTAATGTCGATCCTCACATAGCTTTTGTCGGCCTAACTCATTCACTGCAATGGAAGTGGACACATTTCTTGAGAACGACTCCGTGTCAGCCTTCCTTATTGATCCCTTTACAACTTCTATTACGCGATGGACTACTGCCCAAGTTGATTAATCGTCGTGTCGACAATGATATGTTCACATTATTTTCTTCGCCATTCAGTTTGGGTGGACTAGGAATTTCTGATCCTGTCTTCACGTCGTCCATCGAGTTCAAAAGTTCTCTCAAAATTTGTGAGACCTACACCTCGGGATTACTTAGGCAGGATCTACGTACCGCGCAACAGAATGCCTCCGTAGTAGTATCGATAGATCGCCAAGAAATGTTTTCTTCTCGCCTACAAGTGGTATCTAATGAATTGCCTGCTCACGTGCGGCACGCAATCAAATTTTCGATAATACGAGGAGCCTCAGCGTGGCTTAGTGCTTTGCCGCTTGCAGGTGAGGAGGAACTTCTCACTCCACATGAATTCCGTGACGCTGTTGCGATTCGTTACGGGTTCGATCCTTTGGAAATTCCGCAAATGGCATGTGTATGCGGTGGACCAAATAAACTAAACCACTTGCTCTCATGTAAACGAGGTGGTCTCCCGACAGTGCGACATGATGCGGTGAGGGATTTTCTAGCAAGTGAACTTTCAACTGTATGCCACGGTGTCGAAGTTGAGCCATCGTTACGACCGATTGATACATTCGTTAATTTTCAACGACCCACTACTAGTAAAGACGACGGAGCTCGTCTGGATGTCATGTGTTGCGGTTTTGCCGGATCACGATATGAGCGAACGTTCTTCGACGTGTGTATCTTCAATCACCATGCCATATCGTGTCAGAGCGAACCTGCAAGTGCCTTCGAATACCATGAGCATCGAAAACGTTCTAAATATGAAGAAAGGATAACAGATGTCGAACGCAGTGTCTTCATTCCGATTATATTTACAGCTGCAGGTGGTGTTGGTCCGGGTGCTTTGTTCTGTCTTCGCAATTTAGCCAAGCTAAAATCTCAAAAAACACTGCAGCCCTATGCTGATTGTATACAAAAGCTCAAACGTAAAATCGCCTTTATTTTATGCAAATCTGCCTCAAATTGTATCAGAGGTCCGCGTTCGAGACGAAATGCACCTATTAGAAGAGTGGGTCTCGCCGAACAAGATTGTGTTCGCTCTAACGCGTGACATCCTTTTTCGAGGAACAACGACTGAATGACATGATGCAGATTTGACTCTCAAATTGCAATATAAGGCCCATTTGCGGGAACCTTTAAATGTAATTTTATGAATAATTATTATTATTTTAAAAAAAAAAAAAAAAAAAAAAAAAAAAAAAAAAAAAAAAAAAAAAAAATTATTATATAATAATAATAATAATAATAATAATGGAGAGAAAATTTATTGCCATCGCGCCTCTCGGCTTCGACAAAATATAAAAGAAAGAAAATATAGTTACAATAAATCAAAAACATTCAATTTAAACGGATGCTGATGTTAGACGTTGTACCATTACATTGCATCTTCTCTTCGTCATATACTATGCCCCTAATGCTTCTGCACTTTTCCTCTTAAAAGGCCTCAGATAGATCGTGCACTTTACTTCATACGATCAATATCTTGCAAACTCAAATGCTGCAAATATGGACATTCGAAAATATGAAGCAAGGACCAGCAAGCGCACAAACAAAATTTGCACGAACAGCACGACGATCGCGAATGTAAAGGAATGTGTATACGACAAATCTTATCGTGGTACCCATGAGTAGAGAAACGCCAAACCAATGGCCGCTTACAATTGTGTGAATTTTTCCAATGTTGTTGACAGACAACTGGCGTTAAAAAGTGTTCCGGATCAATCCCCGATATTTTCTTGTTAAATATTTCTAGATTTGCAGTATAATTAACAGTTTCGACCATATTAAGAAGACTGCGCAGATATACGGATAAAGGTGGGACAGCTGCCAAGGTATAAACTAGTGTAGATGATGTCTTTGGTGAAACTCCCACTATGCGCTTTAAGAATCTTGCCTGACATCTGTCGAGCTGCATGAAATTACCGGAAGTCAAATCATTCCACACAACGGAAAGACCATAACTAATCATGGGCAACAACATGACTCTGAAATACCTCATTGCACCCTCGAAAGAGAGACTCCCCAGATTATGGATCAAACTCGTTGCCGTAATTATTTTTGTCGCCTTGCGTTCCAAGTGGTCAGCAAAACTCCAACGCGAAGTGAGGGACATTCCTAGATAAGTATACGAACGCGAAAATTCCAGCGGCTCGCCATGAAATGTGAGCTGATCATGCTTGCATCGTGGACCACCCTTACGAAACTTGACGACTTTGGTTTTTTCGATGTTAACCTTCATTTTGTTAGATATACAATAATGATATAACGCATCTAAGGCTCTTTGAGAAGAGGATATAGTATCCGACACTATAGCAAGATCATCTGCATACATCACTGACCATACCCTATTCGAATTTCGACATAGGCAGTTTGGGAGGTCCATAACGAAGAAGGCAAAAAGTAGGGGGCTAAGAGGATCTCCTTGCAATACACCACGGTTTACGCAGAAGGATTGTGAGAACAGAATCCCGTCAAATATTCTAAGTGTACTTGGTTGAAGGATGCTGCTTATAAGCTGAAGAAAGCGGCCATATACTTTAGCGCCATGTTCAACCTTTCTCAATAATAAGTTTCGATCTATGGAATCAAAAGCCTTCTCAAAGTCCACAAAGATCGTGTAGAGTGATTTATGCGCTTCAAACTTTTCTATTACACGTGCTCGTAAAACTCTCAGAGCATCACTCGTACTTCTACCTTGTCGAAATCCATATTGCTCAAATGGAAGTAAATGTTGCCGATATCTAATTAGTCGTATACAAACGATCTGCGTCAAGAGTTTATATGAATGATTCAGGAGCGATATACCACGATAGGAATCAGGAAGATCTCTATTACCCTTACCTTTATAAAGAACCTTCACCATTCCCTCTCTCCATTTCTGAGGTAGCGGATCTCCACATAGAAACGAGTTAAACATATGTAACCAATAATTGCTAAGAAGTGAGAGAGATGATTTTAGATGTTCTACACATACGTCATCGGGACCAGCGGCTTTTTTGTTTGACATGCGTAACAGTGCTGATTCAACTTCTTCGCTAGTAATCAAAGAGTTAATTGGATCTGAGTCTACCAACGTAATCGGGATATTTCTAGTCGAGCTTTGAATGTTATTTAGGACGACGATGGTATCATCATGTAATACTTTTTTAAAATGAACGAGCCATTGATCTAAAGGAATTCTAGATCCGTCATCTTTTCGTTTTGGTTTTATTTTCCATGGGTATAGTTCCGCACTATCTAAACGATCAGCTTCCATAGCAATTAATGTTGCCCTTTTATACTCACGCATGTGTGTGTTATACAAGCGTCTCGATTGAGTATAACTATCCGATACGTGCAATTCATAACGACGTCTTCTGCTTTCAGATATAAGACGAGATTGAAGTCTACGAAGCCAAGTCGGGATATGCATAATTTTCTTAAGATGAGGCATTATGTTTCGTACTTTCTTATGTGAACATGCGCTTAGAATCGCCTTCGAGATACAACTAAGACTATCATCATATTTCCGTCCTTTGAGAAATTGAAAAGCCACTTCAATCTGAGAAACATTCAGCTTTTGAATCTGTAATACCCTACTGTGCTTAGAAGTTTTCGGTTGTTCTGGATGTTTATATGAATTTAAGAAACGGAGCTTTACGGGTTTATGCTTACGTGTAAGAGTCCATGAGTAAGATAATTCTAATTTCATGCGTATAACTGAGACATTGGTGAAAACTATATCAATACAAGATTTTCCGTTTGGAGCCTCGTATGACCATTTTTCTGATGGTACGTGCAGTTTAATGTTCATTGACTCAAAAAATACACACAGTAGACGAAGTTTCTCGGGGATAGGCAGTTCAAAACGTGCATTAAAATCACCTGCAATTACAACAGTTTTAGAACAAACTGACTCGCTTAAAAAAGAAGACAATTCGTCAATAATGTCCGATGCGGAATGGCTAGGGTTGAAATAACATCCGATTATTGATAGGGTGGCAGAATCTACAAGTATCGCGTTATCAGAATAACTATAAGACCATTGTGATATTATGGGTTTTATTGCAACTAAAAGCCCCCCACTAGGGCGGCCACGTTTTGCCATTACAGCAGGAATATCGAAGGAATAAAAACCAGGCAGAGAAATGGATGTTGTGGAGAACGTTTCAGTTAGTATTACAATATCGAACAGCCGAACCCAACTATTAAATTCTTCTGACATTAAACATTTAAATCCTTCTACATTATATAGAAGAAGCGAACAAGAGTCTGCGCTATCTGTGTCTGAAACCTGAGTACTCCCATCCATTGGCAGTCATATGGTTTGGTCTGGGGTTGTTTTGGAGAGATCTTGGCTCTGGGTAAATACTTGGTTAAGCTCATCGTTCTGTTTGACAGGAGGTCGTTCCCTATGTTCAAGTCTCACAACCTTTGATTCGCGGATTATGTATCTATGGAATGGATCGGCTCTAATTTGTTCCTTTAGGTGTTCACGCAATTTTCTGTACGCTTCTCGTTCGGGGATGGATCTATCAGGGTGCAAAAATATATTCTTAAAACGTTCATCATACTTTAATCGGAAAGACTGCGAAAGTATCTCACTAACCGAAAACTCATCAAGCGAAACAACCGCCCATGATGGAATATCCTTTCGTTTACTTGGAAGGCGATTTACTCGTATTTTCTTATCAGGAGGAATTAAATGACCAGTAACAGCCAGGATGTCTCTCACAATGTTGTGATCAGTTTCACTAACAGGTAACCCTCTTATTATAATGTTGCCAGATCTTTTTGCCTGCTCGTGACAAACCTGCATTATATCTAACGCTGATGCTGGAGACTTACGCGATACGTCACAAGTAGCCATAACAGTTCGGGCGACCTGTTGTCGAACAACACTCGCAAATGTTCGAGAGAATGTTTCGCCACCCCTGCTATTCCTATCATCCGACGTCCGATTAGGTAACTTATTAACGATTTCCCTAAGTTCATTGATTTCCATTTTCAGTGCGTTAATTGAGTCCTCTGTGGAACGAAGAGCGTTTTCGTATAAATTGTGGCGCTTCGCTGAACAAGCACCGCAGAGAAAATCTTGCAAGAAAAAGTTCCGTGATATAGAGCGCGGCGAACGAACTAGTGTTCTCAACGAACAATTGTCTTCTGTGCATTCCAAATCTAAGGTGACAAATTCTGTTGTATCCTGAAAACAGAGATTAGAAGAGAGGTGGTTATAACTATTGGAATCAGCTCTTTTTGTTGATGGCCTTTCAATCGAACTCTCGACGTTCCTGCATGCTGACAGTTTTTCCGATCGATTTGAACATCTAGACCCTACAAAGCAGTTAGTGCACGATCTACCTGCTCGGGCACAAGCACAGTTTTTACAGACAGCGTTTGATCCATTACAGCAACAGCATCGTTTAGTATTAGTTCGATCACACGCAACCGATTTGTTTTCATTCATTGTGATTCTGGCGTTGTGGTTAAGCGCGGTATGATCGTTGACTTCAACATTAATCCCCGGTTTCAATCGGCCGTCTTTGAAGGCTAATTGTAGCTCCTCATCCGAATCGCTAGATGACTCGGCGTCAGTTTTGTCGCGCATCAAATTCGTCCGTTGTAGATTTGTATGTTATTTTATCGACGCTCTGAAAATCCTTCGACGCTTGTATTTACTTTAGATTGTAATAATAATAATAATAATCTGAGAAATTTTATTTTCCTCACTTCCGCTTGTAAGCGATGGAGGTAGAAAATACAGTCAATTTATATACAAAAATGTCAGCTTATTATTGTACTTATCGAGCTAGTCGTCATCCATCACGAGGACGAAAAGTGTGCAGAAGTTGTGGGAACGTTACGAAATGACGATATCGAATCTACTTTGCGCAAACTCCATGTAGAAAGAACTGAACATGAAAACAGATGGAGAAGGTCACAACATGAAAGTCCACAGAAACGACAGTAACAGTCAGAATTTCTTGAATGACAAGGCAACCTGATCATACAAAATTTGTCATGGTAACCATGAGTAGATATTCTCCAAACAAGCGGTCGGTTTGCATTAAATGGCATTTTCCAATTATTCTGAAGAAATACCGGAGTGCAATAAATAGCAGGATCAAGTTTTGCAACAGAAATCTGCGTATTGCTGAGATGGATCGAGAGTGCCGGTGTTATAGGCAGATTAAACGAATTTGCAAAGGTATACGCACACGATGAGAGTTGAGATAACGCTGACACTAATGTCGAAGAGGTCATGGGTGAGAGCCCTGTGATACGTTTAATATACCTCCATTGAAGCGAATCAAATTTGCGGAAATTAGCAGTAGTAAGATCAAGCCAGATCGCCTGAATACCATATGTCAATATAGGAAGGATCATCACCTTAAAGAATTTTAGGGCACCGTCGAAGGACAAATTACCTATGTTTCTGAAGGAATACATTCTTTCAGTTGCCTTGACACACTTGTTGGAAATATGTTTCGAGAATGTCCATTTCGAATTTAAAACAATACCAAGGTAGGAATACTCACAACAAAATTCAAAATTGCTATTTCGATATTGCAATGAGTCATCACCGCGTAGACGGCCACCCTTCCTGAATTTTATAGCTCGGGACTTATCTAGATTTACCACTATAAAATTTTGTGTGCAGTAGGTATCTAGACGATTCAATGACATTGTTGCTGAATCAATATCATGAGAAAGTATGACTAAATCATCTGCATACATTATGCAGCTGGATCTACCGCTTTGACAAACAAAGAAGGGAAGGTCACTAACGAATAGCGTGAAAAGCAGCGGGCTTAAAGGATCCCCTTGTAACACCCCTCGATTTTGGATCAAGTGTTGTGACAATTGCAGTCCATCCGAAATACGAATTTCATTAGGCGACAATATGGCTGCAAGTAGTTTTAACATTGGACCGCGTATGTGAAACTCGAAATGAAGCTTGCTTAGTAAGAGAGACCGATTCACAGAGTCAAACGCCTTTGTAAAATCAATAAATAACGCATACATGCATGAATTTGCTGCGAAACGCTGTTTTACCCTTTCTCTTAAAGTAGAAATCGCCCCAACTGTAGATCTACCTGGTCGAAATCCATATTGTTCATTCGCTATACGTGAACCACATGATCGCATAATACGACGGTGAACTAGCGAAGTCAATAGTTTATAGGCATGATTTGTTAAGGCTATTCCTCGATAAGAGTTCGTAGATAAAGGATCTGTTTTGCCTTTATACATAACTTTTATGGTCGCTTCTTTCCAGGACTTAGGAATAGGACATCCAAACAGAATAGAATTGTAAAGCCCCAACCAGAATGGCTCTAATATATGTAGAGACTGTTTGATATGCTCTATGCATAACCCATCAGGGCCAGCCGCCTTTCTTATCGATATAGAAAATACACAAGCTCTTAACTCCTGAAGAGTAAATGGAGAATTTAAGATCTGATCAATGTCATGATTTATTTCCGTAAAGGAGAATTGTGAAAGTAATAAAGGATACGAAGAAGAAACATATTCATTCAAGGGATCGTACAAAACAGCCCTGAAATGATTTTCCCACTTATCAAGAGGAATCTTAGATGATAATGCAAGTTGTCTAACTTTCAACTTCCAAGGGTATATTTCAGCATCCTTTAAAATACGTTGTTCTTCGGTCTTAAAATGCTTGTCTTTCAAACAATTAATAGAAGATCGATAGATCAACTTTAAGTCCCTATATTCCTTACTTTCGCGTGCTCTGAATGTCGGAAGTTTATGCATAGCAATGAGTTTACTACGAAGTTGACGCAAATACAGAGGAATTTTGAATGGTGAGCACGTCGGTTTCTGAGTAGATGCAAAGCAACATTCTAAGAGTGTATCTCGAACTTCGAGGTACCTCGAACCATCAGTACCAAGCAAATTAGTTGTAAGCGATGATAATCTAGGGTTTCTTAGATCTAGTCTACGACTCCGCTGTGAGATCGACTGTACGAGTGATGACGTCATCACATCATCAAGAATGAGCTTGAAAATGACTGGCTTATGTTTTCTGCGTAAAGACCATTTGCTTTCTAGGCATAGGCGAGCTGATGTTACTTTGCAGTTTGTAAACAAAATATCTATACAACTTCTTCCCCGATCACTTTCGTAGGACCAACCCTCACTAGGGTAGCTAAGCTGAATGCCGTACGGAGTTAACGAATTGACAATGTGCTTTATTTTATCCGACAATGGACTACTTACATTGGCATTAAAGTCACCTGCTATAATTATAGGGTGATTTTCTGGTAGAAAGCCTATGATATCTACTAAATCAATGTTAATGTCAGAAACATCAATAGTTGGATTGAAATAACAACCCACGATTGAAATATGTGGGGTATGAACGATAACGCTAAAATCACTGGAGCTTGCATTCCAGGTCGAAATGATTGGCTTAACACCCACTACGATGCCTCCTATGGGACGACCTCGAATAGGGGCTTTTGCTAATTTTTCAAATACGTAAAAACCTTTTATGGATATCGGGTTACAGCAAAATGTCTCTGTTAATACTATGATGTCATATCCTCTTAAAAAGGAGTCAAATCCTTCAGATAAAAGCCTATCAAGACCTTCTGCATTAAAAACCAAAACCTTCACAATTGAGGCGGAATCAGAACTCTGGTTAAGAGCCCGTGAACTAGTCGGGTGTAGACCAACAATGTTGGTCTTCACCGCGACACCATGTTCAAGTCATATAGGAGTAGATGGACAGAGAGGTGACGATTCCATGGTTGAAGAAGGGTCTTCACCTCGCAGCTCAACGTGGGAGATTTCCGAACTAATCGGATTATGAGGAACAATATGAACTTGAACAATTCTGTTTTGTCGAATTCGAAACGATTTTTGTGGCTCATCGATCCTACGCTTAATAAGCTCGGCGCGAAGAGATTTTTCCGCATCTCGTTCTGCTACGGATAGATCCGGCTTGATAAAAACTTTAGAATAATCATCATGGTGCCGAAGGGAAGGAGCTTTCGATAAAATAAGGTTTGTGAACGATGGGTTAGAGATTACCAACAGCCATGGAGGATATCTATCGTGATTGGCTGGTAAGCGAACGAGCTTAAGAGGTGTGTTGTTGTCCGTACAACCAATTATGGATATCATTTTCTTAACACATTTTCGGTCATCATCTGAAACGGGTAGATTTTTTATAACCACTGTCGAAGAACGTCTATTCTCCCGTTCAATCGTGCGTAATATCTCTACATTTGAAGCTCCTCTCTTGATTGCGGATGAACTTGCTAAAACTGCGCGAGTGATTTCTGAACTAATATTCTTACTCGCTACTTTCGCCCAGGTGGGAGTGTGAGAATCTACATTATCATTGATCTTGTGTTTTTGAGAGACACTGCTAGATTGTGAACTAAACTGATGAATCTGAGACTTCAGCTCTAGTATCTCACTTCTTAAAGAATTAATCGCCATTTCGTGGGTTCTGAAACGTGCAGAGGTGCATGATCCACAATAGAAGTCACGCATAAAGAAGTCACGAGTAAGACGAGAGGGAGTTTTTATTACTGTATAGATATCACAGTTTTCAGCCGTGCACTTTAATTCAAATGATACGAACCTACTTGAATCTTCAGAATGTGTTGAGCTAGGCAATTTACTACTAATTGGTATCTGAGAGTGAGTGCTAGAGTTAGAATCGAATCCGTCCATGTTTGTTGTAACCGGGGCTCGATTTGTACATCTTTTGGCTGAACAATTAGTACAGAGCCTACCCGTCTTCGAGCAAACACAACTTCTGCACACTGCCGATCCTCCGTTGCAACTGCAACAACGTAGAGACATCAATTCAATGAAGTTTTATATAATCGAAATCTGCAGGTCCAAATTGAAGTCTGCACGTCCAAATCGAAATCTGCAAATCCAAATCGAAATTGATGTTCAATCGTTGATTGCGTTGTAAAACTTTTTGATAAAGTAAAAGTTGATGTTCGATCGTTAAAGTTGAAATTCGATCGTTGATTTCAGTTCCAGATTTCAGTTGTCCACCAAGATTATTACTTTCAGTTGTCCACTTCGTACGACCAACTTGATTTGCAAAGTGGCAGTTAGTTTTCGATTGTTGTATCGATCACTTATGTAGAGTAAAGGAAATATTCGAATATTGTTCTTGGCGAATTTCGTAGTCAGTTAGGACAGCGCTGCTTTAATTGTAAGTACTTTAATAATCCGGTCTTAGAATTCGGTTGTTTCGTTGTATGTTATTTTATTGCAAGTATTTAACAATCAAGACAATTTTAGCTCCAATAATAATAACAATTTTAGCAATAATAATAATAATAATATAATAGGCAATGTAAATACACGATCACATTTTAACCCTAATGCAGCTACACACCTCATAACCGATACAAGTCCCATAGGCTTGGGCGTCATATTATACCAACAGTCTTCAAAAGGCTTCAGACTGTAAGCTATGCATCTCGCAGTCTAACACAAACAGAGAAGCGTTATTGTCAATTAGAGAAGGAAGCACTCGCACTCATATGGGCATGCGAAAAATTTCACCTCTACCTTTACGGCAGCGAATCCACGATACATACCGATCATCGAGCACTATTAACGATATTGAAACCTACGAGAAAACCATCTGCTAGAATACTTAGATGGGCTCTGTGATTACAACAATATAATTATAAGTTCGAACACATAAGAGGCAAGGACAATCCGGCATACATCATGTCAAGACTACCATTACCATTCACGACATACACATCGAAAGAAGAAACGCGGGCGGAGGGATTTATCTACCAAGTTATTGCAAATCACATACCAAAGTCAATCACATTATCTGAATTAACACACGCTTCCCTCAGAGATCAGACGTTTCAAACATTACGACAAGCAATCGAAGGAAACACGAATTGGTCTGATTCAGTCATAAAGGAATTCTGCGTAACGCACGTAGAATCTAGGCTGGGTAAGCATTGGAAATGTCACCCTCCCAATTTCGTAAATAAATCTCAGCCAACGCTGGTCCTAATGGAGATCCCATTGCGACACCGTTAGATTGGACATACATATTTTTTGTTGAACACAAAATGGTTTTTGTTAGTGCAGAACGAGATGAGTTCAAACCATCCAGAAAAACCGAGTGTTCAGTTATGTTTCTAATCAGTCAGTAAATGACTCGCGAGTGTTATAGCATCAACCAGGGGTACATTAGTAAATAGTGATATTACATCTGCGGTAATTAGGTGACAATCGTGATTCAGATTCTTTACTCGAGTAGCAAAATCAGGTTCGTCTTTAATGGATGCTTCAGTCATACCCATGTGCAGCTGTAGTTTTTTATTAATGAATTTTGCTAGTTTATGACTAAAGCTGTTGTACGAGGCGATGACTGGTCGTACGGAACGAACAGATTTATGTACTTTAGAAAGCAAATACATAAATGAAGGTGTATCATTACTAGATCTGATGAGTCTATAGTTCGAAAGAGGTATTTTTCGGCCTTTTGTAAGTTAAGCATATACTTGTTAAATTTTCTTTCCATTAAATTGGTAGGATCTATTGAAATAGGGGTAAATTGACCACCTTTCAGAACTTCTTCACCGAATTATGTAATCATTGCGATCCAGTACCACCATTGCTTTTCCATTGTCTGATCTGTATATAGCTAAATTATCGTTGTTGCGTAGTTCTTTTAAAGAATTGATCACAGATCTGTCGATATAATAGACTGAACGAGTTGACATATTCGTGTAATTAGCATAAGACTGGATAATCCATTTATTCAGGTCTTTTTGAAGAGCAATGTTAGCGCTCTTCAAAAAGACCTGGATTCCATAAATAAATGGTGTATATCCAATGGGCTGATGATAAATGCGACTAAATGTAGACATATGCGGATCGGCTCCCCAGACATTCGTTGCTCTTATAAAATTGGAAACATGTCGATTGATTCTACAGATAAAATCGATGATTTAGGGGTATCTACGCTTAATACGCTCGATATGAACGCTCATGTAAATAAAGTTTCGGCCAATTGCCGTCGTACTATTGGCATCATTAGACGATCTTTTGGATCACTAGAGGCATGTAGCTTCAGAATAATATACAAGGCCATCATCGAATCTCGAATGCTATACGCATCTCCCGCAGCGTATCCACATCTGTGCAAGAACATTGTGGCTTACGAATCAATTTTTCGGTCGGCTACTCGTCTTGCTCCCACTGTCAAAGACCTGCCGTTTGACCAGAAGTTAGAGACCCTAGGTGTTTCAACGGATTGTGAAAGTTTGGTAAAAGCTGATCTTATGCTGGTATGGAGGGCAATTTTATCGCCCACTCATCCCCTCAACTTCATGTTTTGCCTACGCAACTTCGAGCAAGTACGTGAACATCGACTAACGCTCAAACATCGTAGAAAAGTCCATCGACACTATCAGGATATCAGAGATCGAGTAATAAACAGTTGGAACAGGCTCCCGTCATCTGCAATTGAATGCCGGAACATCCGAGAATTTCGGCGTGCGTTGAACAGTGTATCGCTCTCATAAGAAGTCGAACCTGATTTGGATTTTTTTGTTTTACTGACATTGTACTTTTTTTACATTGAGATCCAGTCAAACGAGCCACCGCTCATCGGCTGTTGTATACTAATAATAATTAAAATCTATTTTATCTATTTATTTTAAAAAATCTACTGCTTGTCGTCATCTCAGTCGAAGTCAATCATTTCCTAAGCAATAATTTCTAAATTCAAGAAAAATTTAAAAATCATATAAAAGATTATCAGTAAATAGAAAGGCACTGAAACAAATGACCAATATCAGGTATTAAAAATAAATACGTGTGAGAAGAAGAGAGCATAATTGGAAAGTACAATTGCGTAAAATAAAAAGTATGCGTACATTATTGGAAGATATTTTGAAACAATATGATTTGTAAATATACTTTTGTCTAGTGGCATTAGATCCCATTATCGGATGACAAAGACATTACACATGTAATGATATTCTACGTGTTTCAATTCGCGGAAGCACAACATAACTTCCCTTAGGATAACCCACCATCAAGTCGATCACGAACAAGATAAAATTCCAGCGCATATCATTTTGATGTATACTAGTCATATCTGCACTTTACTATTGTTACTATTTTATTAAATTATTTGAACATGATAAAATTAAATCACTTGTGAAAATATCATAATGCCTGGTACGCCTGTTGGTATGTTGTCTTACGTTGAACAATATGTGAAACGAAAGGTGGTTAGATGGCCTGATCAAACAGATACTCTGGAGTATGGCAGCGGATAGTGACCCTCACTCCACATATTTTGCATTCACCAGAGCATTACAATGTTGTTGGACACACCTTACGAGAACAACGAGATGTGATATCGACACCAAGTTGGCCGTATCGATCAACGACGTTGCCGATAAAGTTTGCAACCACAGCTTGACGGAACAGGATATGGCCATATTTGATCTCCTTCCTCAAATGGGCGAATTTGGAATTAAACATGCCGTTGTTGCATCACAACATTAGTATGAATAGTCAAGGCAATTCTGTAGCCCATTCGATACAACAGAATCGCTCTTTATATTCGTGAACAATTGCAATCGGACGTAGCGGATCAAATAAAGTCGGATAACTTTAACCGGTATAAACTCGCTCGCTTAGCATTTGAGATGATCAGACCAAACACAAGTCATATCCTGAAATTTACGTCATCAAAAAGTACATCCAATTGGTTAACCTCTCCGCCACCTGATAATTATAGACTTCATCTTACTACAACGGAGTTTCGTTACGCAATGTTTGTGAGGCACGGCTGGACCCAATCTAAGATAGCCAAGAAATGTATATGCGGGGCGGATTTGAATACTGTTCATGCATTCTCATGCAAGATATGTCGTTTATTAATCATATATCACGATGAGATTCACGATCTTTTATCAAAGATATTCACAGACGTGTGTTCTGGGGGTCGCCACTGAGCCAACGCTATCTGGCGTTCCTGACGTAATAAGTTTCGATAATTACACGACAACTCAAAGACCAGACGCGTGGCCTGATATTGTGTGCAGTGGATCGTTCGGTGCTAAGATGGATTATACGTTTTTTGGCGTATGCATTTTCAACGAAGGAGCTTCATCTATATCTCACGATCGTCGGCTGCGTGCTTCGAATATCATGAGCAACGAAAGCGAAACAAGTACGAGAAAAGGATACTAAAAATTAATCAGTTTCTTCTGGCCACTAGTACTTGTCGACGAGTGGTGCACGCAGAGCAGCAAACGCAACTCTACGTGTGTTATAGACAAAGATCAACGAGAAACATAGGTCTGAATTTTCCAGTGTAACAACGTGTATCCACACAAAAATTGGATTTGATCTTGCAAGGTCGATATTAATGTTTCTGACACTGCGTTCCGTACTTAATGAACCGGTAATTAATATCGTGAACATTGCGGGTAAACACTTAGTAACTGTGTAATAAAATTGATATATTAAAAAAATATTAAATCAACTACGTAAGTTTAACAATTACTTGCAGTAACCAACCATGGCCGATTAATTGTATTAAAATGAATGAACTACTTTAATAGTCAAAGAAAATACATGCAAATTCATTCTCCTGAATAACGTATTATTAATATTAGTGCACTTACCTGGAAGACGTTCACACTTTTAACATTCCATATTCATTATGCCTTCAGGATGTTATTTGAATGTTGTCTTCATTGAGAAAAATTAAAAGTGTACAGCTTTTAATTTAACAAAATTAATCATTGATGTGAGTAGCATCGTAAATTACGAATAAAAATTAAAGGACTAAATATTTTAATTTCAATTAATTTTAAATTGTATTGATTAGTTAGGATTCCTAGGAGGGGCGTTCGAAATTTTAAACTGCCAGAAAAACTATAACGATTACACTTGAATGGTTTTTATGCCGTTGCCAGCAAAATTTAAGAAGCAGAACAGCAACGGTCTAGGTTCAAAACTTTATTTGTCAAAGCATCAACGAAACTTTGTATCAAACTTTATTTGTATCCAGAAACACTTTGAGGTGTTTCTTATTACAACTGCTAACCACTTAATACGATAGTCCATTCCGTCGTTTACAAACGCGATCAGCCAAAATCGTACAATTTGTTCGGGGCTTTGACCAATACTTCATACACAGCTCGTGTCACGTAACATTGAGGAGCCACGAAGTCGGAACAGCTGCTTTAATATATCGTTAGGTATACGCAAAGACATCCACACTAGTGTTAGATCTGCAATCAGAAGATCGCAATCAATATATCTAATATTCAACGTTTTGAAGATTAAGGATGGAGCGAGTTGCGGAACTAAATGCGTGGATCTCTTCAACATGCTTTGGAATTCATTAAAGTTTGATTTCAGTCGAGGGTGGGCCACTTGAGAAACATAAATCAAATGCGATTTTAAGAAACTTGCATAAAAATGTGCAATATCAAGGATCAAATTATTCAACGTTTCGATTATGGAAGCCTAACGTTCTACGATATTTAGCCACAATCATAGAGGAGTAAAGACGAGTTTTTAAGCTTGCGATATTATTATTATGTAGACAACGTCACGAGCATAACTCAGAGTTGCTGACAAATCGATAGTCAAAATAAAAGAAAAAGAGCAAAACAAAAACAAATCAGTCAGCAATTTAAAATAATATGTCGTTTAAAGAGCTCACGAGTTGCCGCATTTACAATATCATCGCTTAAACGATTCCATGAATTTATTATTCGTTGTCCAAATTGAATCGTCCTAGAATGTACTATTCGTCGGCGACTAAGATAAAACGAGTGACCTCGCAAAGCTCGAGTTGATCGAATGTTGAAGAGCCCACGCAACACATGGTGTTCATTGTGAAATACCTCCCATACAAGACACAGATCCCGCGAGTCACGAATATCACATAATGACTGCATATTTAAAGACCGAAGACGGTCCTCGTAAGGAAGTTCTCTCAAAGAATGTACTAATTTTGTTGCCATACGTAGCACCTTCTTAAGTCGAGTAATCTCATGCTCTGGTTTGAGGGTATGAAAATTGAGAAGCATATAACAAATGACTTAGTACAAAAGCGTTTGCAAGAACTCTAAAAGAACGTGGACTCACATAGCTGAATGATCGGCGAAGGAAACCAACCATACACATGGCCTTCGAACAAATGTATTTAGTATTTTGGCGAGTGGAGAAATCATCCGTTATCAATACGCCAAGATCTTTATAGCTCGAAACCAATTTAATCACTCGATCCCCGAGATGATATATCGGCACTGGAACAATACCTAGATCATTAAACAACACATAGATCATAAAAATGATTTACTGACTCCAAACCGTTTGAACTGAATTTATAAGAAAGAAAGGGCGACGAAAGTGACCAATTATCATATTTTATATTTATATTTATTTATAGTGCAAATATATGCCAATGCGCGCTTACACGCATATTATTACCACAGGTCGAAGCCATAACATTTCTGTTCATAGAGACCTAGGGATTATTTTGAATAACGACCTTAAAACACGACCGAATACCGATTATATCTACGGTAAAGCCATGAAGGCCTTGTATTGTATTAAGAACACATTTAGTAAGCTGCATCCAAAATTATTTAAGCATCTCTACTGTGCGTTAGTCCGTCCGCATGTGGAATACTGCATCGCATCAACTTTTCCATCCACCAAGGCTGAGATGAAAAAGACCGAGTCGATTCTACGTAGAGGAACCAAACTTTGCATTACATCTCTTTATTCTTACAATGAGCGCCTAGCTTGCTTAAAAATGCCTTCAACGGCCCAGAGGCTACTATATTTAGATCTTGTAGCGATGTGGCATTTGGTTCGTGGAAAAGAGGGGTTCCCATCCAATTCGATAAAATTGAGAAATTCGCGTCGCAGAGGTCACTCCCTTACGTTATTTAAATTCCCCCATGGCAAAATAAGGAGTGTGAGTAGGCTTTCCCACCGCGCATTGAATGTTTGGAATTCGCTGCCTGAAGACGTCGTCAATGCTACTAGCAATAGACACTTCAAGAAGATGCTGCTGAAGTGGATTGTGAACTCTAATTTGGATTCGTGGATGTATTTTAATTGATATTTTAAAATGTAATTTGTGAACAGTTGAAACAGCCATTTGCGGCTAGTAACTTGTACACTATAATAATAATAAGGCTGTTTTGATCGCTCACAAAAAAAAACAAATTAATCCAAGAAAAAAATCAAAAAAATCATTCAGTATATATAACAAATGCTTAGTACAAAAGCGTTTGCAAGAACTCTAAAACGAACGTGGACTCACATAGCTGAATGATCGGCGAAGGATATTGTATATATATAAATTCCCTCCGATGATTCAGATTAAGGGTAGTTCTGTTTTTCGAGCTTTAAACACTGTTTAAGCGTGTGTTAAGGTGCCTATAGATGATTATAGAAGTCACGGTACTGATGAGCTCCGTTAGAGCGAAACGCGTATACCGTTGTGAAGTTTGTCGTCACACATAGAATGACTGGGCATACGTAGCGACTTTGAATAATGCAGGAATAATTCGGTTCTATTTCTTAGTCTGATGAGGATATATAGAATGCTGCCTGGTGTTTATGCCTCTTCATGAGGAAAACATAGTGATATAT